>JAJOZX010005714.1:87500-296184 GCA_023014485.1 Bathynomus jamesi
CATAAACACTTGGGCCCACAAGGAATACTAGCTCTCACAAATATCAGCATATATTCATACCAACACTGTATTATTTCTGACATATGGAAACAAGGTAAAATTATTACACTACACAAACCAAACAAAAATCAAACAGAACCAGCTTCCAATAGACCTATTACTTTACTATGCACACCTTCCAAAGTAACAGAAAGACTAATCTTACAAATCACCAACCCACACGTACCACTATCGCCTACTCAACATGCATTCAGACCTCACCACTCAACCACGACATTACTCACTAACCTCACGCAGCACATCATGGATGGCATCAACTCTAGACGACCAGCTCAACGTACACTATTAGCAACAATAGGCATTAGTAAAGCATTTGATGCTATCCCACGCTTCCCTCTCATAAACAAAATACTCAACACAAACATGCACAATAACACCAAAAGGTTGCTGAGCAACTGTCTTTCAGGAAGATAATCACATGTCACATTTAATGGCAAATCATCCAAAAACAAGCTTTTTCCTAGCGGGGTCCGTCAAGGCTCTGTTCTCTCCAACACTGTTCAACTTATACATGCATGACATTCCAACACCCATAGATAACAAGCTTACCTTATCATCATATGCAGATGACATCACTCTAACATCCACCCACAACAACATCGACACCGCTAGAAATAACCTACAAACATACATAAACAGTATACAAGACTGGCTCACACACAATAGACTCAAAGCAGCGCGCACAAAATCAACCATCACCTTGCTTACAAGCAACACAAAAGAACACCAGATAATTCCACAGCTTACACTAAACAACACCAACATTCCACACACTCACAGGACCAAAATACTTGGGGTCACATACAACACATCATTATCTTTTGCAAACCACATTCACGACGTTAAAAACAAATGTACATCAAGACCTAACACGCTTAGGGTACTAACAGGCACAAACTTTGGACACTAGCAGGAAACAACATCACTCATATACAAACAATATATTCGCTCAGTTATGGACTACGCTAGCCCATGCTAGGCACCCATTATCTGAAGCATACACATAAACACCTTAGAGACAATACAAAACAATGTACTTCGTATCATTACAGAATGTACTCAAACAACACCAATATAACACCTGCACAGAGAAACAAAAATACTGTAAGTTAGGGAACATTTAGACATGAAGGGAGCACAATTCATAGCAGCAGCGACAATTAACCCACAACACCCTTGCCACTACATGTACAATCAAGCACCAACATCTCGCACCATTAAGGTAACATCAGAGAGACATTATAACCAAATACTCCATTCCATACCACGACCCACAGACATCACACAGTACAGAAAACATACACACACACCTAACCCACAACTCACTGACACGACTCGGTCCGAATGCGGTCCTAGGTGCGAAGCCGCTACCCATTAACAGGTCAGAGACCAGCATGAGCAGATCGGATCGAGTTAACTTAGCACGACTCCGATGTGGACATCACCCCAACTAACAGACATCTAAACACAGACTAGACAACTCCACAGACGACACCTGCCACCTGTGCCAGGACACACCACAAACAACTGAACACATTATGATAGACTCTATCGCTCTAGCGCTCTAGCTCTGAACCTCTGGTCCACTCCAGAGAGGGCGATCGGTTACCTGCGTGCCGCCGGCTTGCTCGATCAGGGTGGGCTGATCGGCTAACCAACAACACAACAACAACAATATATATATATATATATATATATTATATATATATATATATAAAATGTTGCAAACTTTAACAAACACCTCAAATATAGTATAAAATTGAAAAACCTAACCTAACCTAATCTAAAAATCCAAAAAGCCTGTTGAATATAAGGGTAACTCGCTGCGTCCTACCTCGGGCCTAACCTAACTTAGACACAAAGGTGCGTTACTCACTTCGCTTCCACCTCTCTTTATATATATATATATAATATATATATATATATATATACATACCTCGCTGGGATAATCGGAGATGAGGTACCACCTCTTACTTTATTTATATACCTCGTTAACCTCATCGTTGATGTTCCGTGTGTTGGTCTCTCTTCACACGAAGATCAAGCTGGTTGCCCCGCCTCTAGGCCTTGCTTGATGGAGGGGCGAGATGTTTTCTTGCGCTCTCCACCGTACATAGCCAGGTACACCCGGCTCATCTGGTACCGTCCTGAGCCAGGCATCTAGTCTTCTCTTTAAGACTTCAACTTTGACCCCTGTAACGTTTCTGAAGTCCTTTGGAAGTTGTTTAAAATTCTTGGTCCCCTAACAACCAAGCTATTATCCTTCACTGTTGAAGAGGTCCCTTGTCGGACATTTAATTTGGGAACACCATACATCCTGCCTTTCCTATTTTCCAGTGTTGTGTGAATGGTAATTGCAGGGAGTACAGATTTAGTTTACCTAGTCTTTCCCAGTAGTTGAGCTCTTTGCAGCCATCAATCTTTGCTGTGAAATGTCACTGAGTTTCTTCCTGTTTATTAGTTTCTTCCTTTTTATATAGGGACGTCAAAACTAAGCAGTATTCAAGTTTTGGTATAATCACTGTTCTCAGCAGGGGAATCATTACTGTCCTGTACCTTTTTCTGAACGTTCTTAGTACTTGTCCAGCGAATCTTTTTGCTTCATTTATCGCTATTTGATTTTGTGTTTCGAATTTTGCATCATCGGCCATTATTACGCTCAGATCGATCGCTTTCGTGCTTCTCTGAATTTTCTGTCTATCTGGAGCGAGCATAATATGCAATCTGTTTAAGTTCCTCATTTCTACCATATCTCAAGAGCTGAAATTTCTCGGTGTTAAATGTCATGTTGTTGTCTTCTGACCATTTGTATATTTTGTTCGTGTCCCTCTGCAAGGCCTCCACTTCATTTACATCGCTAGATTTTTCTGCTGATTTTTGTATCGTCTGCAAAGGATATATATATATATATATATATAATACACCTTTAGTAACCTTTGGTTACCTTTGGTTAGCTTCCTCCAAAATTGTTCATTCTGACGAAGGGCAAGCCTTTTACTCTGCCTTAGACCAACAGTTTAATGTGGAATCCGAACCACGCCCCACCAGCAGCGCAGCGTCTTAACCACAAGGCCACCCATGGCACCCATTTATCTACCAACCACCTTATTTACTGTGTGGAAGGATGAACAGCTGGGGTTTGCTGTGCGCCGGCTGCCGTCACCGGGTCTCGATCCCGGGGCCGATGGGTTTGTAGTCAGCGACGCTAACCACTACACCACCGGGGCGGTTCTAGGTAATTTTGTCCGGTGCAATTTCGTCCGGTGCAATTTCGTCCCGTGCTATTTCGTCCAATGCAATTTCGTCCCGTGCTATTTCGTCCCGTGCTATTTCGTCCAGTGCGATTTCGTCCGTTTAGTCAATATAATTTATTTAAAGCTAAAAAAAGGAGACAATTTCAAACAAAGTATTTATTAATAGTAATGTTAAAAAATTAAAAATTAAAAATTGTGCATAATCACTGCAATTCGTCTAAAAATTGTATTTAAAATTCAATCTCATACTTAAAAATAGAGACAAATTCAAATAAAGTATTTATTAATAGTGATAGTAAAACAACTTAAAAATTAAAAGGTGTGCATAACCACTGCAACTCGTCTTAAAAATTGGATTTTGAATTCGCTCTCATACTTAAGGACGAGGTTCCTCAATCTGGCATCTATCACTTTGTACTTCTTCTTTGTGGCGTTTTCTTCTCCATCAAATTGAATTATTTTCAACTGGGCCAAACTCTCTTCTCCCTGTAGTGCTTTTAGCATCTTCCAAATATTGGATAACTGTTCGTTATGGAACTTTACAATGCATTATGGAAGCCTTCAATGCTATTATTGGTACCTGGTAAGCCTTGTAAAGTTCTACTGTGGACATTCCAGATTTCTATTGGGAACGTTGGTGCAAGTCTTCGTTGTCTAGCTCCTCGTCCTCTTAGTCCTCCAATGTAGAGGGTTTCAAAATAACTTACAAACTCTTGAGGCAGATCATCGTCATCGATAAGACTTAAGAAGCCTTCAATAACGTCGGATATTGGTAGAAATGCCAAAGCTGTGAAGCATTTTATTTTCAGACAAAATTCATTATTTATCTGTATGATATCTGACTTTTAATCCAAGATCGACTATTTTTCTATATATATTTTTGGCCAGATGAAATAAACCGCAAGTAATTACGACATTCGGAAAAACACTCTCAAATGCCTTTAAAGAAGCTTTTTCAAAATCTATCATCAATGACTCTGGAGTCAAATCAGGATAGAGATCTTTCAAAGTTGAAAAAAAAGCCGGTCGTAAGCATCTTCGGTCTTATTCGGCAACAAAGCAAACAATCTTGTTACACTTTTCTTTTCTATGACAACATGAAGCGTAAACAATTGATAATAGATATCAGAGCAACACTTAAACGTTCCATCACAAGCCCAATTTTTATTGCACTTCAAATCAATCATCCAATCCTTTTTTCAGTAGCGAAAATTAATATTCTATTTTCATCATTAGAACCACTATCGAACAAAAGAAATTTTTATCCATTTTCTAAAAATGTGAAAGACTCGGGTATACTGTAGCCGTTCCTTTCCTTTGGGATTGGTAGTGCATTTTCCTTCTGTTGCCTCCAGTTTCTAATATTTCGTCCAAGATTTTTAATTGATGGCAGTTCTGCTCGTGATAAGTCATCCAGGTTCGAGGAAGCATTAGCAATTAATGATCTTGAAGATTGTTGAGAAGTAATTGTCTTTTCTTTGATGTCATTAATGACCTTATGTGCAGTAGGTTTCGCCGCAGACGCGCAATGTTCATGTGCGTCTGTTTTCTTGCATATTGTGAAATTCGGATCATCTGGCATAGTATGGACTCTAGCACTGCAATTTTTCACTTCACATCGCCAATATGTCTTGCTGCGGTCACTATTCTTTGAATGAAAGCGGTAGATGTAATTTAAATCATCTACCAACTTTGAGCCACCACAACTGCTTTTAATTGTATATGGCATTTTTGGGTTTCAACTTCAAGCTTTCTTTATAAGTGTACGAAAGGAACTAAGTTGAACTAAACTTTCTTATCAGCATTACAGCTTTCTTTACAAGATCACGTACGGACGAACATAACTGCTTGTCCCTAGATCATGTACGGACGAACATAACCGCTTGTTAAATTTTAGCGACAATAATTTTTTCGTTTTTGTTTACGGGACGAAATTGCATTGGACGAAATAGCACCGGACGAAATAGCACCGGACGAAATAGCACCGGACGAAATTGCACCGGACGAAATTGCACCGGACGAAATTACCGGCCACGCACCGAGGCCCTTACCACACCACCGAGGTGTGTGTATATATATATATATATATATATATATATATACATACTTTAAATAACTTTTCATACTCTACAGCACCCGTCCGATCACGGCCAACAGGTGAGAGAGGCTAATGCTTAAGAGAAGGCGAAGAGTGTCTTTCGTTTAACTTTCACTATACAACCTTAATTCTGGAAGATCTAATTCACGCTCCATTTATTATAACAATAATAATTTAATAAGTTTTAAATAACGTCTATTTATAACACAGTATGTACTCACTCACACACGTGTATATATATATGTATGTGTATATATATATATATATATATATACACACACACACACACACATATATATATATATATATATGTGTGTGTGTGTGTGTGTGTGTGTGTATATATCCAGCACCACCCACCGATAATACAACCACAGTGATCCAGTGCCGCAACCCCAATTCTCCCAAATGCAGCGGCCAAACCAATACACCAAACAAGAACCAACATCGACCTGGAAACAACCACTATATAGGAAAATTGAACACGGAAATTAGAACCCAATAAATGTTTTATACACAAATATTCAAGGCCTCTACACGGACCATGCAGGCTGCAAATTACAATACTTACAGAATTTACCTACCAAATCCAGCATAGATATTATATGCCTAACGGAAACACACTTGCATCAATGCGAAAAAGGCTGTGGAAACTGTATCGAGGATACTGAATTAGCATTTCTGGATTACAACAACATTCACAGAGCAGATAGAGTGACTAGACGAGGGGGAGGGTGTTGCATCTACGTGAAAAACACATACACATGTGAAGTGAAGGTAAACAAATTAAACAGCACAGTTGAAATTATTATATTAAAAGTAAAAGAACTGAACCTAACCATTATGAGCATCTACAGACCACCAAACACCTCAAAAAGTTAATTCCAATTTGCTGCAAACGAAATAGAAAACATTCTAATTTTCGGATATTTCAATTTCCCATTCATATCGTGGAAGAAAAATGACGAAGTTATATATGTCGAGAAGTTTCATGGCAACATTACTAAAGATGATAGAACCCAAGCAACAATGCTATTAGATATTATGGAAAATTACGCCCTTACCCAGGAAATCTGTGAAGCCACGAGAAAGGAAAACGTTTTGGATTTAATGTGGCCAAATAACAACGAGATGATAATAAATAAAAAAGTAACGCACACAAAGTTCTCCGACCATAACCTCATCGATATACAATTGAAGTTAGCACCCAGAGGTCCGAAAACGCATCCTAGAGAGGCAGATGGAATATTTGAAGGCTTAAACATAAATTCAAAGAAAGTGAATTGGAAAAACATAAGTACAGATTTAAAGGAGATAAATTGGGAATTGCTACTTCACGAGAAGACTCCACAAGAAATACTATGTATCATATAATAGAGACTGAACCAAACCTATAATACTGAAACATATTCCAGAGAGACAGAAAAGAAAACGTAGCAAGCTCGAGAGGAAAATCAGGACACTATTCAGGCAACGAAGACAAACCGTAAAACATCTCCACAGATGTAGAAATGATGCAAAGAGACTCAAACTAGAGAGGAAACTTGGCGAAATAGAAATGGAGCTAAAGCAAACATTCATACATAAGACAAACGAGGAGGAAAACAAGGTAGCAGAAAACATAAAAAATAACCCAAAATACTTCTACACGTTTGCGAAAAGTAAATTGCAGTGTAAGGAGAGTATTGGTCCTTTGGTAGGTGGGGAGGCCAAATATACAAATGACCCGAAAGAAATAAGTGAACTGCTTAGGGAACAATTTAACTCTGTTTAGCACCCCTAAGTCCGAGATGAAAGTGGAAAACCCAGACGAATTTTTTGACATAGGTACAGATCAACCAAGAACAAATTCCGGCACAAACCTATTTACCCATATAGACCCAATGACTACATATGTAGCCAGCGTCCTTTTCTGAAGACACATTTTAACATTACAATTTAGGTTTTTAAATATTAATTTTTATTTTTTAATTTAAAATTTTGTATATCAGATAAAAATTAAAAATTAATATTTAATAAGTTAACTTTTAAGTTCTAACCTAAATTTTAGTGTTAAAATGTGTCCTCAAAAAAGGACGCTGGGCGTTAATGGGTTAATGGACTTCGAGTTCACGGAAGGACATGTAATTACGGCCTTATCACAGATGCGAGACAATTCAGCGCCAGGGCCAGACACATGGAGGCCCACGTTTCTGAAGAAATGTAAAGCGAGTATTGCAAAACCGCTATACTTACTATGGAGGAAATCACTCGACACAGGACAAATTCCACTCCCCTTAAAGAACGCGAACATTGCTTCCCTATTTAAAGGTGGTAACAGAGCAATGCCCAAAAATTATCGGCCAGTGGGTCTCACCTCACACCTTATAAAGTGTTTTGAACGTATAATTGGGGGCAAAACTACCTACTACCTACAAGAAAAAGACTTATACAACCCAAATCAACATGGCTACAAGGCGGGAAGATCATGCCTATCACAGCTACTAGACCACCACTAGAAAATATTAGAAACATTGTGTCGAGGACAAAACATAGATGTAATATATACAGATTTGCTAAAGCCTTCGATAAATGTGGTGATAGAGGGGTGATAAACGGAGTTAAATCAGAAGTCTCGGAAGTCGTTTGCTCTGTCCCACAAGGGACAGTATTACCTCCCTTGCTGTTCATAATAATGATTGCAGATATTGATGCAGATATTAAGGAAAGTATTGTATCATGCTTCGCAGATGACACAAAGATATGTATGGAAATATTGAACGAAGGTGACATAAGAAAATTACAAAACGACATTGAAACATTATTCCAGTGTGCAGAAGACAACAATATGAAGTTCAACGAAGAAGGAACTACAAGAAGAACAAGGAACTACAGAAGAAAGGGTACAAAACAATGCAAGCCAAACAGATAATACCAAATCCACAAGTCAGGGATCTTGGAGTAATAATGTCGTCGGATGCAGAATTCAGAGAGCACTATAAAATAAAAATTACAAAGGCCAGAAAAATAATGAGAATCATCCGGAGGAGCTTCCGCAGCAGAAAAGCAAACATCATGCTAAAATTATGGAAGAGTCTAGTCCTACCGATAATTGAGTATTGCTCAGTACTAACAATACCACACAGAAAACGAGTTATTGCGAACAGTTTCGCTATACAAAGGACTTTTACGTCTAAGATAGAGGACACGGAAGGTGAAGAATACTGGTCTCGACTACAATCACTGGAACTCTACTCTCTCGAAAGAAGGAGTGAGCGGGACACAATAATATACATATGAAAAATACTTGAGGGCTCTGTCCCTAACCTCAGAAATGAAACAGAAACAAAGTGGAATGAGAGAAGAGGCAGATTTTGTACGGTCCCAGCTGCGATGGGACAGGGGGCCATGAAAACGAGGATGGAAAATACCATCAGTATAGGAGACCCAAAGCTTTTCAATGTCCTACCAAACGAAGTGAGGAATCTCCAGCACACCGACCTGAATAACTTAAAGAACCAGCTGGACAGATTCCTGTGCAAAGTCCCTGACCAGCCATGCGTGGCTGGCTACGAGGGCCGGGGAAGATCAGACAGCATTTCCCTCCTTCACCAAGTCCTGAAAATGAGGCGGGATGCTGCAGAGGGGTCGACCGTAGGTCGACCCTGAACCGTCGTTCAAACTCACCAAAAGTAACCAAAAGTAAGTATATATATATATATATATATATGATGAATAAAACCACGATGGAAAGGAAACACAAAATGGTGCTCAAGCGCTTTCGTCTAATGACATCCTCAGGAACACTGAAGTACAGTGCTTACAATAAGTCTCGCGCCTCTGTCTCGTCCCAAGCTAGTCTGTTAGGTATAAAATGGGCGGTCCTTATGGCAGTGGAGGTGAGTTCGGATTGGTGCACATAATTGCTCTAACCCCATCAATGACGTCCACATTATCATTGTGTCGATCACGCTATCTATTTATAAGGGTGTCCAAGGAAGAAATGTCAATAATGCACCATTTGACTCTTTGGGTATTTCTAAGTAGAAAGTATTATATCGACGTGTGCCTGATTCCCAACCGTTACCGAGATACAGGCCTCTACATTTGGGTAACTAAAACATAATAAAAAGCCGATCTTAGATAATATTCAGTGACATTTAATGATACATTGGCAACTGTGCAGATCCTCACATTATTTATTTACATTATTTTTTTGTCTGGGGGTTAATGAAGAGTGACGTTTATCAGCGGGGTAAGCCCGAAACTAGGGAGCAGTTGGTTGCACGTATACAGGATAGGTAGATAAACCTCAGAAATGAACTTCCGCGTTTTCCTTGGCAAGACTCGATGGATCGGAGGCTCGCCGCGTGCATTGAAGAAGGAGGGGGTCACTTTGAAACCATTCTGTCATTAAATAGTATCTAAGATCGCCTTTTTATTATGTTTTAATTACCCAAATGTAGAGGCCTGTATCTCGGAAACGGTTGGGACTCAGACCCATATCGATATAATACTTTCTACTTAGAAATACCCAAAGAGTGAAATGGTGCATTCTTGACATTTCCTCCTGGGACACCCTGCATATAGACACATACTGTATATAGATATATATAGAGTATGCAGGAGATAACGCTCTCTCTCTCTCCATCCTCTCTCTCCCCTCTCTCTCTCTCTCTCCCCATCCTCTCTCTCTCTCTCTTATCCTCTCTCTCTCTCTCTCTCTCTCTCTCCTCTCTCTCTCTCTCTCTCCCATCCTCTCTCTCTCTCTCTCTCTCTCCATCCTCTCTCTCTCTCTCTCTCCCCATCCTCTCTCTCTCTCTCTCTCTCCATCCTCTCTCTCTCTCTCTCTCCCCATCCTCTCTCTCTCTATCCCCATCCTCTCTCTCTCTCTCTCCCCATCTCTCTCCCCATCCTCTCTCTCTCTCTCCATCCTCTCTCTCTCTCTCTCAGAAAGCGTTTGATAAGGTATCTCACCGCTGGCTAATGGCGAAAGTGCGCGCGCTGGGTATCGGTGGGGAAGTAGGCAGGTGGATTGAAAACTGGCTGAAGAATAGGCGGCAGAGGGTTGTAATTAAAGGGGTTAGTTCGGGTTGGGCCTCGGTCACTAGTGGGGTTCCTCAGGGTTCCGTTTTGGGGCCACTGTTGTTTATCATTTACATAAATGATATCGACGGTGGCATCGTCAGTCGGATCGCCAAATTCGCTGATGACACCAAGCTTGGGGCCAATGTTGGGACGCCCGAAGCGATCGAGCAACTGCGTGCGGACCTAGGTAGGATAGGAGAGTGGTCCGAAAAATGGCAAATGCCGTTTAACTTGGATAAATGCAAAGTATGTTGGGGGAGTCATATCGAGGCGACTGATTTGGAAAAGGACTTGGGTGTGTTAATTAGCAGCGACCTTAAATTTACCAAACAGTGCGTAGAGGTTGAAAAGAAAGCCCAGAAGCTGTTAGATTATATCAGGAGGCAATTTCAGTTTCGGAACAAGGAGATTGTGCTCTCTCTGTACAATTCCCTGGTTCGGCCGCACCTGGAATATGCTGTGCAGTTTTGGTCGCCCACCCTCAGGAAAGATATTGAGAGGCTGGAGCGAGTGCAGGCGAGGGCCACAAAGTTAATCCCTTCCGTTAGGCATATGGGCTACAATCGACGGTTACGCGCCCTGAACTTGTTTTCGCTGGAACTCGGAGGCTGCGCGGTCAACTGATCGAGGTTTTCAAGTTCTTGCGCGGGTTCAACGATGTCGATTTTAGAAGCATGTTTAGTTTAAATGATAACCCAACTCGCAACAATGGTTGGAAGTTGGATTTGAAGCGGTTTAGGACTAGTGTGTGTGGGAATTACTTTGCGTATAAGATCTGTCACACGTGGAACAGGTTACCTTCAGATGTTGTGAACAGTTCCTCTGTGGATCAGTTCAAGAAAAGGTTAGACCAAATCTTGCACACTATTTGAGGGTGTAAAAAATTTTCCCTGGCACTCGTTGCCATTGGTACCTCCTCGGTATGGGCCGCAAGGCCTTTTGAGGTGCTTCTTTTCCTTGTAACTCCTTGTAACTCTCTCTCTCTCTATCTCTCTCTCTCTCTCATCACACCGCATGGCAATGTATCCATATAACGTTAATAATAACCGAAACTCGAGAAAATATACTCTCTGCCTTCCGCTCTATCCCAAATCCTTTTCTCTTAGTAACCTCTTAATACAAACTAATCTATCATATTTTGCGACTTTTTAACTCTGGTAGGATTCAATTCCATTCCTATAGTGTAAGATACTTAAATTCATTTGTGTATTATGCCATATGATGTGCGTAATAAATAATCATTTTTAAATAGTTGGAGCGTTCAAGGTCATCTGTAGTAATCTCTAGACTACTCAAGCCCACTCTCAACACTTAGATTCCCCTAAGACACAGGCGTCTTCAAGTAACATGAATGCGTAGAGATCTAAGGTGTTAGATTCCATATTATATAATTTATGTGCTAGGTTTAAGAACGCTGGCATTGAAGGATGGAAGGAAGGGACAGTAAAAGCGATAATAGGTTTAATGAAGGAAGTGGAATGAGGATGGAGGTAAGCGTTGCTATGTCGAAGGAAACGAGGTTGGGTGGGAAATTACGAAGGGAGGAGGAAAGGGATCCAGAGATTATTAATCTAATTCTACCACCACGTTCTCCTGATATGAATCCGATTGAAAACCTTTGGGCAATAACACCAGTACACATTTGAAAACTTGTCGATCGATTTTTACAAACTAGTTGGTGATTCTATATAATTTGAGTGCGCTGATATAAAAAATATAGTTAGTTTTTCCCTATCACGTATGGTTTTCTTACTACAGGGTGTGTCATAAATCCCCTATTTATCCCCAAATGTGAACCATCTTATCGAGACCAACATTGGATTGCACATGCTAATAAATTTTGTTGTTATAGACTACAGTAACACTTACATAATAATGTAGGGTAAATATATATAACAACCAGTCCCGTTCCCAGCAAAATACTCTCTCCCCTCCCATCAATGGGTGGTTAACATTTGGGGACAGATGAGGTATTACAATACCCCTTGTAGCACGAAATATTTAGGTGATAGAGTAAAACCTAATTAAAGCAGAATTAAATAGCTCCTAGCTCTTGGACAAGCATATTGCTTGTTTATGAAAGAATAAAAAAATAACTGAAAGGAACAAAATATATTTACCTTCTTTACTTGCAAACATTTCAGGACTTATTCCAAAGACTTAAGACTATGAAGGTAGATCTGACTAATGACGACTAAACCGGTGCTTCTTTGATGTTTTCTTATGCTGTGCGAAGTATGTGTCGGATGCCAATAAATTGTTCTCCTGCAATCTAGACCCCAAAAGTTCTGCAGAGTCCTTAGGCAGATTCAAATCCCTGACTAAGTCATTTAGTTCGGCTTGGGTTAATGGTTTAGGATCTCGGTCAGCTGTTGGCTGTTCATAAACATCATCATTGTCTGGATTTGGAGCTGAATCAGAATCTGAATTGTATTGATCCAGACTCTCGGGTGGGCGGGGAATAGGAACTTCTGGACCATGGGGTACCGGCCTTATTGCAGATGGAAGACTTGGGTATTGAAGGCTCTCTTTATTCTTTGCATTATAACTTTTAACATTGCAAGAACAGAAGTAGCAGTCGTCGGTATGGTTTCTAGGCTCGCGCCATACCATAGGGATCCCAAATGGCAAACTTTTCTTTTTACCTTTGCTCCAATTCCTTAGTGCCGCAACACACGTAAGACAAACCTTGTGTGGAGCCCAACTTTTGTTTTGATCTCATAATTTAATTCCAAAATAAGCATGATAAGCTCTCTTAATGAAGGTCGTTACATTTGTCCTTTGTTTTACAACAACATACCGACCACAAATATAACAAAATATGTCTGGACTATGGGTACATCCTCTAGAAGCCATTATTAAAATTTTAAAGACGTAATGTTAGAATTATCTATCTGAAAAATATGAAAAAACGAAATTAATTAGATAAAAAGGGTAAAAAATTACAAAACGCCCCAAACTTGTTTTGCTAATAACTTTAAAACTGTGGGTGATAGAAACAAACTGGTAGCATTTTTGAATTCAGCGCAGCGAACTGCTTCAGAATCACAACTCAAAATAAAGAAATCGATTTTCATGCAGACCGGTGTAATGATTAACGAATGAGAGCAACGCAATGAAAGAACATTTGAAGCACTTTTAGCTCGCACGAGGAATAGTTGGGAGAGCTTACGTCGAACACCAAACATTCCCTACAATCTGGCCTCTTCTATGCCGCAACGATTGCAAGAAATTATTGATGCCGGAGTAAGCTATACGAAATACTGATGTTAAAGCCATGACGTAAATGTG
This sequence comes from Bathynomus jamesi, assembly GCA_023014485.1. Lineage (NCBI taxonomy): Eukaryota > Metazoa > Arthropoda > Malacostraca > Isopoda > Cirolanidae > Bathynomus > Bathynomus jamesi. The sequence goes on from JAJOZX010005714.1 coordinate 101,268, forward strand.
TATCGAATATATATTTGTGTTAATATAGAATTTTTTAATATTTTTGTTTGACATCTATAAAAGTATATATTGTGACCATGAAAGAACTTTACTTATCCTTTGTTAGAAACTTTTCTTGCAAGGTCTACGCTCGTGGAGATGATAATATATGCATTGTTGAAACAAACTATGAGAAGGTAATAGTTTCAGGAAAAAAATAAAAACTGGCAACATCGAGGCCATCACATGTTTATGGGAATTGTCATATGATATGCTACCAATAAACTCTTATATAATAGTATATACAGTATACTATATTACGTAATAATTACGATGAACAAATCAAATGCAAATTTCTCTGATTCACGGCCCACCAGTCTTGCTTTAGACTAATGACTTTCATAAGATGGAATAGGTTACCACTTAAAACAATGGATAAACTATCCATTAGTGAGACGACCGTGACTTCCTCGAAATGCGAGCGCGTGAGAGGTTCACTGAGGAATTTGATCATTAGATTCTTCACGTAGGATATGTATCACAAACAACAATATTGACAACAATTCCCAACAATTACTTTATATCAATCATTGCATTTGAGCAAATAATTTAGACCTGCGTCAAAATAACTTAGGTATTATGCAATGATTTGGGATATTTTCCGAATTAGTCGTTCTCTATAGTCTACAGTATATACTGAGACGGTATAATGTAATGCCCAGCTAATATTATGATGACTAGGATTGCTCCATAACCATCCCAACATCCCGAAACTTGGTCATTCTGTTTCTTAATCATTTGTATTTTAAACACTAAAATGTAGCAGAAGTGACGTAATAATGGACGTCATTGATGGGGTTAGAGCAATTATGTTCACCAATCCGAACACACCTCCGCTGCCATAAGGACCGCCCATTTTATACCTAACAGACTAGCTTGGGACGAGACAGAGGCGCGAGACTTATTGTAAGCACTGTACATACAAGGGATACAGCCTATATATAGGTTACAGAAAGAAAAAAAAAGAAAGAAAAAATAAACAATATATATATATATATATATATATATACACATATATCTATCTATCTATATATATATATATATATATTATATATATATATATATATATATATATATATATATATATATACTGTATATATATATGCAATAAACGGAGAAGTAAAAATAAAAATTAAAAATTAAAGGATTATCAGAGAGGCATACAGATTTGTAAGGAAAAAATATCGATTTTTAGCACAAGATCAAATGAATTATAAAAATACAAATTTATACTGGAAATCTGCCCGGGTTTTAACACTTTGCCTTTTATGGTTAAGTTTCGATGTATATAAAAATAAGATGAAAATTAAAAGTTAATAAAGTAGCATACAAGTTTATCAAAGATTTAGCGTTCTACCCTTCTTATCTAAATCTGTTTTGAAGGAATTCAAAACAACAGGATCGAGTTGAAAAAGACCTTTGCTTATGTTGAAGTTATTTGAAAGTTGGATAATGGCAGACTCAAGAATATTTATATTAACAATGTTGCTAGAGTGGAATAAAACTGAAGCATTATTCCAATCAATACAGTGGGATAACTCTGACAAATGGACAAAAAGGGCACTGGACAACTGTCCTGTTCTAACGGAATATTGATGCTGTTTTATACGTGTGTGCAAATCCTTTCCCGTCTGACCTATGTAAAAGGAATCACATTGTTTACAACCAATTTTATAGATAATGCCTGAATTATTGGTAGGGCTATTTTTTACTATGATGTTTTTCACAATATTGTTATATGAAAATACTACATTAATATCCAAAAGTTTAAGTACATTTCTTTCTTTTTTTTCTTTCTGTAACCTATATATAGGCTGTATCCCTTGTATGTACTTCAGTGTTCCTGAGGATGTCATTAGACGAAAGCGCTTGAGCACCATTTTGTGTTTCCTTTCCTTCGTGGTTTTATTGATCATAAATATTTTTCACGTGTTACTTTCGTGAAATAATTTTCATATATATATACAGAGATGGGCAAGATCACCAACTTTGGTGATCTTGAAGATCAAGATCAGATCACCAGAAAAATGTGATCTTGAAGATCAAGATCAGATCACCAGAAAAATGTGATCTTGAAGATCCAGATCAAGATCGTGATCTTGAAGATCACTTTTCAAGATCACTTTTTAAGATCACTTTTATATGAATTGAAAAAAGTTGTACTCTTGTAGAGTAAACAAAAACAAATTATTTTGTTAATCACTCCTGAAAAGTATCACTCCTAATACTCCCCTGAGGGCTGAGGCAATACAAGCATCGCATCCTACCCATGTCACCTGATCTAAACCACGGGGATTGACGATTCCCCTTTCAGTTTTTCAGGTGGTAAACTTAAAACTTAGTATTATCATAACTTATCAGCAAAGAAAAAACTATTAAATGACCTACATATAGTTTTTAGTTCTATTTTTCTCAATTCTCATTTCACCTGGTCCATAACACATCAATGAATGGTCAGCATATATAAGTAAACATTTTTTACATAGAATTTAATTTTACAGTTTTACTGCAGTACGCAATTACTGACAATATAAGGGTAAAAACCGCAAGTTAAGAGTGTTAATTTAATGTTCAACCGCTGTAAACATTTGCTTTCAGCAAAACCAATTGTTCAAAGTTACCATCCGAGAGACGACTTCGTTTGGGGCTATGAACCATGCAGCAAACGAAAACAACCGTTCTACTGGTGCAGAGGAAGGTAGCGTGGTGTTATACCTCTTGAAGATCTTCTTTATAGCAGGATACCTATCTAAAGAGTCGAGTGCCTTACTGGTGTCCTGCAAATAATTGAGGACTTCCAAGTCTTCCTTGTTGTTAGGAGCAGAGAATGAGCCGTCCATAGTTCTGAAGAAATCGTCTTCAGATGATGAGTCTGAGTTCACCGAACTATTACCACTGCTGTCAGAATTACAATTTCTTACAGCCATTTGCAGCTTGTCTTTTACTTGAGACTTGATTGCTTCATGATCGCCGAAATTAGGCCCTTGCAACAATGATATCCATCTAAGTTTGAAATACGGATGAGATACTGAGGCCAAAACGGCATCAGTTACCTCGGGGCTCAACGACAAAAAATGACCAAATCTGGCATTGAAGCCAGAGACGACTGCTGTCAGTAATGGCATGCAGTGTCTCAAGCGCAGGTCGTTTGGTTGGATAGGCTCCAATCTTGCGAGGGCATCTTGAGTCACTAGGACTGTTGGAAGAAGACAACCGTAGTAGCATTCTTTCTCTGCCTGTAATTTGTTGAGGGCTGCTGCAATTGGTTTTAGAACAGACAAATATTCTGAAATAAATTCCAATTCATTGTCTTTGAGGATGGGTAGATTCAGTTCTTCAAGAGCTACATTCACGTCGTTCTTATGTTTATATATTTGGCTTAATGAGTCGTACATTGAGTTCCATCGGGTGACGCATGGGTACCTAAATTGGACGCCAGTTATTTCCTGTATTTTTTCTGCTGACTTGGGTTTACCAGCAGCATTCCACAGCGCCGAACATTTTCCCATTGCAGAATGCTTTATCTTCTTTAGTCCAGGTGAATTCAGTCCTTTATCTGCATCAGTTGTTGCTACCAAGTTCAATGTGTGGGAGGCACATCGAATATGGGATGATAGTTTCACTGACTCCTCTTCATGCTCTCCTGAATGTTCAGGAAAGTTGCTGATGATAACCTCTTCATCTGAATCTTTTTCATCATCATCTTCATCTGCATCATCTTCATCAATGTCGTCAGTACGATTCTGAACACGAACACCGAACTCTTTAAAGCATTTCACCATGTTCGATGCATTGTCGGTGACTGTAGATACAACTTTTCTATAAGATAAACCATGCTCCGAGTTGATCCTGTCCAATATTCCAGCAATTTTATCAAAGCTATGTGTTCCACGAAATCTTCGGCATGCCAGTGCAGCTGATCCTCGCGACAAGTCATCATTGATCTGTAATGTAAGAATATAAATCAATGTTTGTATGAACATTTTTTTAAGCTTAATTTAATAATATTGGTTAGACACGCACCAGCTAAACTGCGCCACCAAACATTGAAGAGAAGAACTATGTGATATAAAGGAGGCAATTCAGCGATGAGTCGCCTACCATACCACCACATCAGTGACCCATCCCATAAGAGCAAAATGTGGAAGAGTCCATATTCACAGCCTGTGAATATGGACTCTTCCACATTTTGCTGTGAATCAGACACAATGACAGATGACAGAATCAGTGAATTAGTGTGAAATTACTGTGAATCACAGCAAAATGAAGACTCACCAAATTAATGAATGAGGAACACATGTCGAATAATTGAAAAGATTATACTATAAGTCTATCAGACTATCACCAATGGTCAATTTATCAATTATATAAAAATAATACACTAAATCAATAGCATACCCAATGCGCAGTGACTCCCATGAAACTGCGGTGATTAGTTGACCATATGTCGCATGTAACACACACATGGTCAACTGCTGCCAGTTTTGCTTGTATGTCTTCCTTCATTGTACTGGTTGTTGTTGCAAGAGATCTAGCCAGGGTGCGTCTAGATGGCACCTGAACAGCCGGGTTGACGTCTGAAAAAATATTTAAAATTAAAACAAATACAATAGATTAGCTATGGAAAAAATATCAAAATATTTAGCTAGGCTAGCGATAGTCTAATGTTCATACAAATAATATGATTAATTATTTTAATCAGATATTAGCTATGGAAAAAATAGCAAAATATTTAAGTTATACTAACATGAAAGAAGATCCTTAAATTCATGTAGTTCAACTAGGCTCAATGGTAGGAGCCCATTAGCCACAAGCGAGAGAATCTTCTTTTCAAGGATATCCTTGCATATTGGTGGTCCTGGTTTTTGCTTGGAAATGTGGAACATGCTTAGTGTTGACTGCTTGGCAATTTTGGCAGGGCCAGCATTGCTGCCGCTGGCATCTTCTTCTTTAGCTGGACGCTTGCGAGATTTCTTCTCCGATTCGTATTCACCCAAAAGATCCGAATGTAGTTTCTGCACAAGAAAATAAATTATTATCATGCGGAGAGACTTCTTGAACACCCTGTATAATATTTATCAGAGTATCAAACTTCTAGTTGAAATTAATACTTAACAAGATTCTAAAATTTTGTTATCTTTAACTAAAATTATTTTCACCATGATCAGTGCATTTTTATCCTATGTTAAATTGAAAGCCGAATTTCGTCCTTCAGTAACTAAATAGGAGAAATTACAGACATGGATCAGACAGAGAGAAAGACAGATACACCTGGCGTTTTATTATAGTTGGATATCGGCAGTTTTTAATGTAGTTACTAGTCCATAATCTATTAATATCTGAAGTGCACAATATATTCAAATGGACGTCTATGTAAATGTAGCATTAGTCTTGTATGGCACCAGTCACTTAAAATATGACTTGAACCATTATGTTAATGTTGCTACTTACTACTTAGTTCTAAGTAGTACTAACCCTGAGGTGCCTCAGAAGATTGCTTGTTGAGTCGAGGCCAGCAGACAGAATTGTAGTTTTCTTTGTACACTGCCTACAAATAACTTTGATACTGTTTCCAGTTTTTTCGACAATTTGAAAATATTTTCCGTTCAATAGCACAGATTGATCCTTATTACCAACATTGTTATCTAAATATATTGAATACTGTTCTGGTGACAACCTAGAATATTTGGTTCCCTTGGGAGCCTGTTGAAGTTGTAAAATTGCACTCATTATTAAAAAATTCAATCTGTAAATAAAATATGTTTAGAATTAATTTATTATGAATACGGACCTATAGGCTATATTTATGCCTATATATAATAATATATTAATAGAACACTTTTAACATAATTGCACAGTAAATTACACTTTTTACGAGCCTAAATTCCACAGCAACTACACCTTCCATGAGCCCACGCATGACGCAAGTCACCCAACTAACAGAAAACATAAACAGTCGGTGTTGAACAAAGTTGCCACCAGATGTCGCTTGGACAAAAAACAAATGACATTCGCATAGCGGCATATTTAAGAATCTGAAATTAAAAGTGATCTTGAAGTCTAAAGTGATCTTCAAGATCAAGATCACAAGAAATAAAGTGATCTTAGATCAAGATCAAGATCACCATAATAAAAGTGATCTTCAAGATCAAGATCAGATCACGATCTTGATCTTCAAGATCACGATCTGATCTTGAAGATCAAGATCGTGCCCATCTATCTATATATATATATATATATATATATATAAAGAGAGTTTACCTAGGGGGTCATTATATAGTGTAATATTATGTACTTGTTCCACCTTGCCAGGGTAGCAGGAAATAATAACTAGTGTAAAGGTTAATAATAAGTATATAAGTTACATACTCTGTTATTTATTTTAGCAATAATAAAGTCGTTAATATATATATATATATATATATATCAGACATAAAAGTGGAAATAATATTAATAAAGGTAGAGTAATGTTTTACACATCAGACATAAAAATGCAAGTAATAATACAATAACTTTTTTTCCGACTTAAATAAAATAGTAAATTCACAAGTAATCGTAGTTACATTTACATCTTTATTACGTTGTACTACCCAATAAATACGGTTTAACATTAATTCAACACAGTAGTATTACCGCAAAAGGAGAGAGTGCAATGCAACTGCAAATGTTAATCAATGTTGCAAAGGGGGAGGGGGAATGTTGCAAGAAGTTATGCAACTATGTGGAAGGGGCTATCCCCCAAGTTGCAATGAACTCCCCCAGCAAGCTGGGTGAGACCTCTTTGAGGGAGAAGTGGGACGGCCTCAACCCCCAAAGGGATATACCTAACCTAAGAGTGAAAGGAGAAGGAGAGAAGCGTGTCGTCTGGCAGGAGCCAAGCGCATATTAAGAGTTCTTCCGATTGCCCGCTGTCTTATAAGGTCCTAATCAGCCAGTTGGCTTAATCCGCCAGTTGGCTTAACCAGCCAGTTGAATTAGAAGACCAAGAAGGGAGGCACATTATTAAGGTTGAGTTGCCAGATTGCGCTATTTACTTAATTAAAGCATATATTCTTGACAGTTGGCTTAATCTGCCAGTTGGCTTAACCAGCCAGTTGACGTAGAATACCAGATTGCGCTATTCAGATATTCTTGACAGTTGGTTTAGAATTCCATCAGTCGGTTTAGAAGGCAGCCATTTGGTATAATTAAATAATAATGTCGTTTATAACCAAAAGAATTAAATAAAACACCATTACATCATTCTGTTTATTTAACGAATTATTGAAATCAATTTCACGAAATATATAGAAAATAAATATACAATCAAACGATTGAATATATATGATAAAAAAAAAAAAAATAATAATAGCATAAGAAATACGAAAGATGAATATACAGGGGTTGGACAAAATAATGTGAACACCTTGATAAATGGCGGTTTTTATTCTTAATATGGAGTTGGTCCTCCTTTAGCGGCAATAACAGCTGCAATGCGTAGGGGAATTGATTCATACAGCTTTCGGACAGTTTTTAACGACCCCAGAGGTGTGGATTGGTGCATTATCATCCTGGAAAACGGCGCCGCCATTGGAAAACAGCGTTTGGACCATGGGATGGACCTGGTCAGCCAATATTGACAGATAGACCTGGGCGTTAACCCTACCATGCAGTACTACAGCTGGGCCAAGAGTATTCCACGATATTGCTGCCCAAACCATCACAGATCCGCCTCCATGCTTAACGGTTGGGGTCAGGCAGTCGGGGTCATAAGCATCTTTCGGCTGTCTCCAGACGTAAACTCGACCGGAACATGGAAATAGCGTAAAGGAGGATTCGTCGGAGTAGACTACATTCTTCCACCGGTCCATTGACCAATTCTTATGGTCATTACACCATTTTCTGCGCCGCTCAATGTTGATGTGCGAAAGGAAGGGTTTGGCAATTGCAGCCCTCTCATGGTATCCAGCTCCATGGAGCTCGCGACGTACAGTTCTGGTCGATACCGGGCTTGCAAGATGCTGGTTAAGCTCTGCAGTCACTTTTGGAGCTGTGGTCTTATGGTTCTTTGTCACAATGCGCTTTAGCACCCGGCGGTCTCGATCACACAGCTTCTTCTTGCGTCCACTATTGCATTTGTCGGTGCTTGTCTTTCCATGGTTTTGGTATGCAGACATGACCATAGAGACAGTTTCTCTGGATACATTGAACATCTGAGCGGTTTTCGTACCGATGCACCAGCCATCCGCGCTCCGACAATTTGCCCTCTTTGGAAGTCTGACAGGTCTTTCATAACTGCTAATTCATAATTCACTCAGATCTGTAAAAACAACGTGAGGGTTATAACATGACGTATACACTCTCTGTTACGCATTTAAATAGGTTTGCCAGTCATTTGGCCGTTTACTTTGTGTCTGAGCAGTCCGTAAAGATAACCGGTGAAATCGGCGGTTGTTCATATTATTTTGTCTAACCCCTGTGTATATATATACAGGGGTATATATACATATATATATATATATATATATATAATAAAAAATATACAAACAGATGTAGTATAACTATCAATATATTAATACAGGAAAAAATATACACACAAAATTATATTAAATAATTAAATATATTGAAAATAATAATATTGAAAATAAAAAATAATAATATACAAAACGAAGGAGTATAATCAGCAACATATTAGTACAGGAAAAATATATACACACCCAATTATATTAAATAATTAAATATATTGAAAATAAATACACATCAAAATACTTTATGTTCTACTGCGCAAAACACTAAACTCACACGTAATCGAGTCTACAGTCACATCATTATTGCTTTGAACTACGCATAAATACAGCTTAACATTATTTCGCCGCTGAAATTATACGGATACCTATAATCGATATAAATGGCCTTCATATCATTCAATACTATTTTTGTGCCCACTTTACATTCGGCTGGTAAGTTATCTTTAAACACCGCCAGAATACACTTAAAAGCACGCACAAAGAGGTCATCGTTAGCCACCACATCATTATTAAATACAAGTTTATAAACACTCCTTTCCAGTCGAGGGTTTTTTTCTTACCGATCCGAGCTTTTCAATCGTGAAATCTTCTTCACTCTGCATAGCGGCAATTGAAATAATCTTCCAAGTCGTAACGACAGCTTCTCATTACATAAAGATATAGTTCTTCAAGGTGAAGAGAAGAGGCGAGCTCTGCCCTGTACCGCTCAAGTCCTTTGTACGGGATATTTCGAAGAGTCTAAACCTTTTAGATAGGCATCCAGCTCTAGACCATTCTCGCCTTGTTCATTCCTACATTCGATAAAGCCGTCGAGAAGAGCGGTGTATGCGTATTCAAGAACCGTGTCAAAATAAATCATATCCGTAACACGAGCGTCTAATATAGGCTTCAGCTTGCAGAATCCGACGATTTCAAACATTCTGTCGAGGATGAATCGGTTTCGCGTGGGGACAAGAACGTTATTATCAGATGCATTCTTCCACATCAGTCGTATATCAATGCATGGCTGATTGTTATTTATACACAACGTACAAACAATGACATATGAGGGGGTATCACTAATCTGTTCTCTTCTTGTATCTACACCAGCAGGTATTTTATTGCGATCCTCACCCCTCTTCTCAACTATCACGAAGACCCTATTCATCTCGTCAACACTTAAATAAATAACATTACGTTTGTTTGCTTGCCTGCCGGTTTCACGCATGAACACGCGCAATGACTTCGTCACGGACACATCGTAGGCGGCATTGAGAATGCTTCTCAAAGGAAGTTCCATCGTATTCGAGGAGTGCACGTCCAGTCGGTTCAAGCTTTGAGATGACTATGAGCAACCGGTGCGCTGTTTAGCTCGGGGAACAGGTGTGGAGTGAGTCACACGGGTGAAACGTGTACGGGTTTGATCGAACTCGTGTGTTTTGGAGGGGTGAGATACACGGGTGGGCGGCTCGACTCGACGGGGGAGCGAGCCACACCATAAACTGTTGAATCGTGTACGGTTTGCTCCAACATGAAAGAGACATGTGAATACTTGTGCCCATTATACTGGGCAATCTGAATTTTTCCGATACATGAAGCAATACCGGTTTTAATGTTTTATCACTCCCCAGAAGGCGCACCAGACATTTTCGTTCATTTTCACGAACTAAACATATCTTATTCACAATCCAGTTCATTATTTGAGAGAAACATATGCTCATATTTTTCCTTTTTGCTTAACAGTCGATATTCGTCTCTAAAGTCTGTTAAAAACTCGCACAGGCCTTTAGCCACAACCTCACTACAAACCTCGTCATGATATCTCATATATTAATATAGTGGTAAAAATACTTAAGATTCTCCATGATGACAAGGTTTACATTCTCAATCGTAGGGTACGAGTACTCGGTATGATGTAACATGACAATAACGCTTGTCACACCACTCATCAACAAGACTCATTATCCATAACCGTTACTTATCTTCTGCACGTTTTGTTTCTTCTACTTCGCGGTATATGTGAGCTTTTATAAGGATTAGGTCTACAACATACTTCAATACATCGCTTGTACCACGAAATCCTACAATGCCCTCGACAGAATATCCATGGCGTATTTGAACATCTTGTTCCTTCGCACGGTTCAATGTAACCTTAAAGGTATCAAAGGAGGGTAGAATAGGGAGTCTTTCAGTATCCACCACATCTTCACACTTTGCTGAATACCACTTCATAAACGTTGAACACGCAATATTAAAGGTAGCCATTACTATTTTCCGTCTACGCGAGAAAATACACGTCTGAGCTGAAGGGTTTGCAGAGGTCAACTGAGCACGCCTGGGTAGAGATATGCTCAGGTAGTGGCAGGAGTTACGTGACCGATCTTACAGTGGGCGGAGCTTAGGAATGTACACACGCACGCACGCAAAGGAGAAAATGAAACCTTAATTGAAGCAATTATATGTAATAAATAAACATTTCGTTAAAAATACACATATATATATAAATACAATCAAGGATTAAGGTGTCCAAAGGGTACGGTATCATAGGTACCAGGCACCTGGTAACGTTTCCTATAGGTGTTACGGCATACTTTCGTGCCCCTAAGTTCCTTCACACACCCCTGTTTCTGCGCCCGAAAATTGTGGGTCCCCACAGTCAGTTGGGGTGGCTGGTCGCCCTCATCTTCCAAGCACAGTAGATCCTTCAACGAGGCAGAGGTAACGACTCGTCGATTCGCATGGTTAAGCGTGATACTCTTAGCCTTCACGATATATTTCATATCATCCCCCATACTCAACCGTACCCCATAGGTTTTTGGCCATGTTGATACAAATGAGTCTGAGTATGCACCATCACCATACTCATCCTTGATCTAGTCAGGTAACTCTCCGAGGAATTCCCCAATAGCAGGCATGTATTCACCCTCCCTCGCTGTGAATATCACGCTATCTGTGTCAGCGTACAGCACCCTCCGCCCAAGAGAGTGCAGTAGTCCCCAAAGCTTGATGCGGGCGTAGGCCATTGTGAAGCTGGCTACAGGTATGTTTGTAACCCGTGAGGTATCTGTAGCCAGTTCGGTGATGTTGTACTTTATTATGTAAGTATTACCTACATTCACGATCTCCATAACCTCTTTATAGGGAGCGTTGGCATAATCCCAGACTTCACTATAACTTTGTGCCAAATGAACATTCCCTTTGCCAGTTCCCTTTGCAAATTTTCCCCAAAGACTATTTAGACACAACTTTGCACTAAAGCGCTTGCCAGGATTCTTAACAATTTGGGAACGGTCAAGCTGTATACTTTCATGGGCACGGTAACGCTGAATACAAGCCGTTTTTCATCTTCGGTATGAATCCCTCGCGGATATCCCGATGCTTCTACCTTATCCTTAAAAAATGCTTTTATATATGGCATGAAAAGGTTAGGTAGCTTCTGAAACCTCAACACCTCATGTATCTTCAATATTCTATACCCATGGCGAACGGCTAGGTCCAGCTCATGGCTTGTATATACACCTCTGATCTTACGCTGCAGCTGGCTCGTTGTATGGTTACAGTCACCGTTGTTCTCCTCTGCGCACTTCACGCACAGGGAAAACATGAGCTTGTGATCTATAACGACGGGTAAGATCGGCATCCATAAATCGCGAGGGGGGAGCACGTCTACGAAAGAGAATCCAAAGTAGCGCTCATTCAAGTTAGCTGAAAACTCCTCGATGGTTGGCATGGTGGGACCCACCACTTCCACTTTTTCAGACGCACATACGGGATACGGATTGTTCTTCATCACGTAGGGATATAGAGAACAGAATTCGTAGTAATGGAGTTTCACGCCCTCCGAAAGTATAGCTTGAATGGGTTTGTACGCCCTCCAAACAAGCTGTCACCGCATTTGAGGGGGTCCAACACCATTGAACGTTTGAAGGCCCTTATTTCTTCGCGGTACTGGCCATCTGTTTCCATCCATGCATCATACTCATGCTCCCACACAATCTTGTGAGTAAACTGGGAGCCTATAAATTGATCGCAGTTACGGGTCCATGCGAGGCTGTCGGCGGTGGATCTTCCATGGAGATCCCCTGTGACGGCACACTCAGGGCGTGGACATCCATGCCACCAGCAGCCGTTAAAAGAGTACAGTCTTTTCACCAGTGGTTGGATCCTCACTTAGACCATCAACCCAAAAAACACGACCATTGACCTTAATGGGTACTGGGGCATATCATACTCTGGGTTCAGGGTTGAAATTTTGGAAAAACAAGGTGGTTAATATGTATTCCTATGAACATATTAATTCTAAGATGGGTTTATTATTTGCAACTTTTCCGAAAAATCTCATTTTCATGGTCAAAATCGCGATTTTCTGATTTGAAGCTGCCTAACGCAGCCTCAGGGCACCCAAACCAAAGCGCGCAGCTGTTCTGCATATGATTTAGTCTAAAAGCTGCTTTTCTGACCTCATCCTTGCTTTCTTGCGGTTTCAACACCTGTGGGTGCTGAAAAAATGTTTAGATTTCACGTAAAACTTAAAAATGTTAAGTTTTTCTTCAAAGAATAGGCGCGGCTCACCAGCTCTCCTCTGATCGAGTAGCGGGAGACTTGCCACCTGCACGTGCAGGTTTACACGCCTGTTCTTCCTGGATCCCTGAAAAGCGTGGCCTCATAAGATCTTATATTATGATCTTATGAGGACTTTCAGCTCTTATGAGCATTAACGATGGCTTCAGCCTCTTCATCAGCCACTCGAACCTGAAAAGCTCTTAAGTATGTCCTGCTTCGATCTGAACACTGGGAGCATTTCTCGATGGTCTATCCTGGCTCTCACCGACCCATCTCTCCTCTCGTGACCGTACACAGCTTGGGAAGCAGTTGAGACTTCCTGTACAGCTCTCTCGCAGGACTGAGTATGAACAGAGAAAGCGTCCACTTTGAGTGGAGTTTTCCTGAGATCCTCGAGCTCAGTCAAGGCCATCTTGCAGGTGAAAATAGGCTCGTAAATATTCTCTGACTCCCAGTTGATGAGATCCTCAGGTGAAGTGGCTTGCAGATTGACTTTGGGATTTTTATGGGCCCTCACTGTCGTATCACCAAAGTCTCTTCCTTCTCTTATCTTCTCTATCTGGCTCACAGCAAAAGCTCTCTGATGCTCATCCTCACTGCACAGGAATGAAGCCAGAATGTTCTCAGGATGTGCGTGGTAAGCTCCTTTTATCACTGCAGCAGAGATGATGTTCCTGACCTGGGTAGCCTGGTTCCTCAGCAGCCTCAGGCTTGAAAAAACGTGTGCAGGACCAAATTTGAGGTGGTGCTTCACTTTGATGTCCTAGTACATTTTGAAGTAGAAGTTAAGGCAGAACTTCACGAGGACCTCGAGCTTCCTCAACACCTCCCCCTTCAGTCCGTGCTCCCTCATCCACAACAGCAAGATGGCCTGTGCAGTAGTGAGCCACCTGGATTGATTCAGAGGTCCGCACTTGAGATCAGCCAATTGTGGACTGAGACTTCTAGACTTGATGGCTCTGATCAGAAGATAGCAGTTGTGCTGGTCTGTGGAGAGAGATTTGACTCTCTCTACTGGCAGCTCTATGATATCTTCAGTTCCTTCCACTGGTTTGAAGTTGAAGTTGACGTCAAGTTCATTCACTTTCTCAAGAAGTTTTCCAATAGGCCCACTGAAGCCTGACGGGGGAGATACAGGGCCGTCCAACTTGATGATTAAGTGCCTCAGGGGGACCTCGTTCACATGGAGCTGACAGATCATCCAGTGGCACTTGCGACCCAGCATCTTCTCCAATAGGGCTATGGCGCCTCCATACCACCCCGTGTTGGTGTTAGTAGAGTCTCCTCCAATCATTACAAGGCTCTCGTCAGCTCCGTGATCCAGAAGCCACTCATGCAGGCCCTGAGTGATCTTATGAGCAAGCTTTTCTCCTTCCTCAGGTTCCTCGGGAGTGAAATGGAAGAGGTACTTTCCTTGAGGCTCCAACGTGATAGTGTAATGCTCCTCGATCACTTTGCCAAGATGAAATCTCCCTGTCACTTCGTCATATTTCAACACCTTTGTGTTCCTCTCCTGCTTGCCATCGAAGAATATCCCAGAGATCTTCTCCTCTGACCTCTGCGTGAGAGCTTCAACTGATGAGGCCATTACTTCCTCCTTGGCCCTCCAGACTTTCATGCCATCTATGACCAAGTAAGCCTTGTCTTTGGAAAGATGACCGGCCTTGATGAGGTCGTTCAGGAAGCCAGTGGCAACTGCAGCTGCCGGAACATTTGCCACCCTGTACCTCAAAGCTGCTGAAGCTGTCCCTTGGATCTTTGTGTAGTTTCGTATAGCAGAAGTTGGAGTTTCGGCAGGTACTTCAGCGGGAACGTCCGTAGGAGCTTCATTAGCTTCAGCATTGCCAGAGGCTTCTCTTGCAGCTTCTTCCAAGTTTGGCTCTTCGTCCTCCTCAAAGTCTTTCATGAGAAGCTCCTGATTAGTAGCCTCCTCTTTCTTCTTCCTCTTTGCTGCTTTGATCTGTCTCCTGCTGTCTTCGAAGTCCACAGAAGACATCTGGATTCCTAAAGCTTCGGAAGTCTTCACTCTCTGGTAGTACAGCCACTGCTGGTCCAGTTTAGGAATCTTCACCTCCAAAGGACAGTTACAGTTCACATGGGCCTTGAGGGGGCATCCTGAGCATCCACTCCCCTCTGAGCCGCACAAGAAGATCTGATGCTTGCAAACGCAGACTTCACAGAGTTTATCCAGATCAGCCATCTCTTCTCCTGGGTAGCAGACTTAACTCTCCCGTTGACGTCTGCCATCTCCTTCCATTTCAACAAGATCTTATATGAGAGCGACTTTTCCGTGATTGTCACAGACGCGGAGAACTTTACATTCGACTTCCTCCACTGAGTCATCACGAGTGAAGCCAGCTCGTCAGTCATCTCTCGGATAGGGTATTTAGACCTTTGGATGTCATGAATGGGGAACTTTTCCTCCTGCAGACGAATCCCTCTCTGAAGAACGGCTCTCCAAGTCGGCATTTCGCTGGGAATGAACTCCTTTCCTGGCCCACAACATCCGAGAGCTTTGGACCTGACATTTTTCTGGTTTTGGGGGCAGATTCGGCCATCACGTCTAGTCGGTGCTTATTCTCGCTCTTGTCCAATCTGTAACAAATTTATATCAGTATGTTCAGTGTTCTTTCGCCAAAAATATAGACAAGGAATATAATTTTTGGTTATAATCAGGGTTGCCAGCCAGCATTTTTAATTACCAAATTAACCTAAATTTGGTAATGAATATTTATTTAGGTAATAGAAAACTGAATTTGGTATTGCAAATTTAATTTAAAATTCGTAATAATGGTTTAACATAAGCTCAACCCTTTGTCATTCAGTACCATTTAATTTTAGCGTAGGTTCATTTTTTTACTTGAAATATGCATACGAGGTATATATAAGCATTTTTAGCAATCTTTTTTTGGTAAGAACATTTCTAAATGAAATAATTTATGTGTCCATTAGTCAACAAAGGTCTAATAAGGTAATTAGTGGGTGGTAGTTAGTACTCTCTCTCTCTCTCTCTCTCTCTCTCTCTTCTCTCTCTCTCTCTCTTTCTGTACAGGGTGTTTGAAAACTTTCTGTGCAAATTGTAATGGGGGATAGGCAACACCAAGACAAACCCTTTTCGTCTATAAGTGTATGTCCGCTGACGTCACCATTCGGCGCGAGAGGGCGCCGCTGCAATTGGCTAAAAGGTGAAGTGGGCTAGACTCGCGATTGCCGCGGGCATTCTTAAATCGGACGTGTTACGCGTAACATGGAGCGCTTCACGACTGCTGAGATGGCTGACATGCATATGGTGTATGGGGCTGCCAATGGAAACGGAAGAGCTGCTGTGAGGTTGTGCCGACAGCGCGTCCCAAACAGACGTGTGCCAAACCACCAAACGTTTGCGCATTTGCATCGGCGACTGCGAGAAACTGGAACATTCAATGCAAACATGCATGACACTGGTCGGGAGAGAAACGTGCGCACTCCTGACATGGAAGAAGAAATCTTACGGCGATTTGAGGACAATCCAAGCGCAAGCACGCGAGGTGTTGCACGTATCCTCGGTGTGAACCACGACCTGGTCTGGAGAGTGTTGCACGAGCAGCAGTTACATCCGTTTCATCGTCAGAGAGTCCAGGCATTACAAACCCGTGTAGCATGTGGATTTGCGTGCGCCCACACGTGAGAATTGTGAATGTTAAACACACCCTCACGTGTGAAACAGGCCTCATCTGAGAACAGCACATAAGCCGGAAAATTAGGCTGCACCGCTGTCTGCTGCAGAAACCAGCGTGCGAATTCCACACGAAGAGGGTAATCCCGAGGTTGTAATGCCTGGACTCTGACGATGAAACGGATGTAACTGCTGCTCGTGCAACACTCTCCAGACCAGGTCGTGGTTCACACCGAGGATACGTGCAACACCTCGCGTGCTTGCGCTTGGATTGTCCTCAAATCGCCGTAGGATTTCTTCTTCCATGTCAGGAGTGCGCACGTTTCTCTCCCGACCAGTGTCATGCATGTTTGCATGGAATGTTCCAGTTTCTCGCAGTCGCCGATGCAAATGCGCAAACGTTTGGTGGTTTGGCACACGTCTGTTTGGGAAGCGCTGTCGGTACAACCTCACAGCAGCTCTTCCGTTTCCATTGGCAGCCCCATACACCATATGCATATCAGCCATCTCAGCAGTCGTGAAGCGCTCCATGTTACGCGTACTACGTCCGATTTAAGAATGCCCGCGGCAAGCGCGAGTCTAGCCCACTTCACCTTTTAGCCAATTGCAGCGGCGCCCTCTCGCGCCGAATGGTGACGTCAATGGACATACACTTATAGACGAAAAGGGTTTGTCTTGGTGTTGCCTATCCCCCACTACAATTTCTACAGAAAGTTTTCAAACACCCTGTGTATATATATATATATATATATATATATATATATATATATATATATATATATATATATATATATATATAGATATATATATATATATATATATATATATATATATATATATATATATAAAACAGTACATAAAAACAATCATAATGAAAAATTCATTTCATGTATTCAATTGGACATACGTGTTATCATAGACAGAAATTGACCCTATGAAAACTTTGTGTCCATTTCGAAACGAACTTTGAATAAAGCCTTTTGTTCACAGTTATTAAAAATATTACTTAAACGAAGTAAAGAGGGAGCTTCCTTAATATTTCTAGAATGAAATTATAGTCAAAACAAATATAATAATGGTGATTAAATTTAGGAAAATTACAAAAAATGGCGTCCACTCACTTCTACTTCACAATTATAACTGGCGTAATTGCTCAGAGCCATCTATGGAGAGAATGTTGAACTTCGCCTTCTGTGTCCAAATGGTTACAAAGATTCAAATGGAGTAGATTTTGTTTTCTTATGTATGTATGTATTAAACCTGTGTAAGAGTTAAGCAAAGTTAATGTGTCTAAATGGCAACAAATTACGACAAAGGGTTAAAGATATGAGGTTATGTTCAATTGAATACTCGGAATCGGAAAAGTATGGTATGCTCTAATGGGTACTTCATCAGTGTTGCGGATGTGCTTTATGTATACCCCGATCTGTTGCTGTAGGTGTATGAGCCAGTAAATAGCCTTGTTCCTATAACTGCGGGGATTGTTTCTGTAAATGACTGCTAAGGTGTCTTTAGGCATGAACTTATTCTTGAACACCGTAAAACATAATGAGGCGATCGTGGTTGCGACTTGCAACGGATCGCATTTGAAACGGGCTATGTACATCCTTCTAAGGCGTGGAAACATACTCTAAGCACGCGCACATCATTCACGCAATAACGTTTACATTCGTCAGCTAAATTGTATGGACTAGCTTCAAAAAACTGTTGTAGTAGCGGTCAAAATCCTCCCGCTCACTATCACTTATGTTGGTGTAGTTAAAGTATTGTTTGGGTGGAGGTAGTTCTACGTAATTCAAAGTGTCACTAGTGAGGAAAGTGTAAGGGAAATACCCTTTTGAAACTTCGGCAGCTACACCCATCACCTTGGGTAGCTTAGCTAGTTTACAAGGTGTGAATAATAAAGTATCTTTAAACTGTACATTACCTCTTATCTGCATCTGTATTAGTTTGTTGCCTCTTTTCAAGGGATCACCTGTAAATATCTCCGATGACTCGTGTTCAAGCAACTCCTTATAAAGGAACTGTGTCAAATTTTGCCCCGTTATGGGCAAGAATATACAGAGTAATTTTTTTGAACTTGTCTGCTAATTTGACAATATAGGATACAAAGAGTTTCACAGGGCTGTCGTGTGCAATCGTTTTAAAATCGATTGTCCGTTTACCACATTTGTGACACTCATCAAACTCGACCTCCATGCACGCATCACAAATAGTCTGGCTTACGAGTAAATGTGGAATAACCTCTTTGGTTTCAGCGTTCGTGTAAGTTTCTATATCGTATTACACGGTTATAAAAGGGTTATTTTTAGACGTAGCATCTTTCATATAACATACATGCTTCACTCCATCCGCCTTATATTTTTCATGACATGTAGAACAGTGAATTTCGTCGCATTTATTTACAAACTTACTCCAATTACACCGGTCTGCATGAAAATCGATTTCTTTATTTTGAGTTGTGATTCTGAAGCAGTTCGCTGCGCTGAATTAAAAAATGCTACCAGTTTTTTCTATCACCCACAGTTTTAAAGTTATTAGCAAAACAATTTTGGGGCGTTTTGTAATTTTTTACCTTTTTTATCTTTAATTAATTTCGTTTTTTCATATTTTTCAGATAGATAATTCTAACATTACGTCTTTAAAATTTTAATAATGGCTTCTAGAGGATGTACCCATAGTCCAGACATATTTTGTTATATTTGTGGTCGGTATGTTGTAAAACAAAGGACAAATGTAACGACCTTCATTAAGAGAGCTTATCATGCTTATTTTGGAATTAAATTAGGAGATCAAGACAAAAGTTTGGCTCCACACAAGGTTTGTCTTACGTGTGTTGCGGCACGAAGGAATTGGAGCAAAGGTAAAAAGAAAAGTTTGCCATTTGGGATCCCTATGGTATGGCGCGAGCCTAGAAACCATACGGACGACTGCTACTTCTGTTCTTGCAATGTTAAAGGTTATAATGCAAAGAATAAAGAGAGCCTTCAATACCCAAGTCTTCCATCTGCAATAAGGCCGGTACCCCATGGTCCAGAAGTTCCTATTCCCCGCCCACCCGAGAGTCTGGATCGATACAATTCAGATTCTGATTCAGCTCCAAATCCAGACAATGATGATGTTTATGAACAGCCAACAGCTGACCGAGATCCTAAACCATTAACCCAAGCCGAACTAAATGACTTTAGTCAGGGATTTGAATCTGCCTAAGGACTCTGCAGAACTTTTAGGGTCTAGATTGCAGGAGAACAATTTATTGGCATCCGACACATACTTCGCTTGGTACAGAAATCGTGAGAAAGACTTCGTGCCTTTTTTCGAAGAAGATGGTCCCTTGGTATTTTGCAAGGACATCACAGGATTAGTGTTGTTAATTTGTTATATATATTTACCCTACATTATTATGTAAGCGTTACTGTAGTCTATAACAACAAAATTTATGGTTTAGCATGTGCAATCCAATGTTGGTCTCGATAAGATGGTTCACATTTGGGGATAAATGGGGGATTTATGACATACCCTGTAGTAAGAAAACCATACGTGATAGGGAAACACTAACTATATTTTTGAGATCAGCGCACTCAAATTATATAGAATCACCAACTAGTTTGTAAAAATCGATCGACAAGTTTTCTAATATGTACTGGTGTTATCCATCATGTGAAACATGCCACATTCACAGATTCTCATTTTCCTGCAAGTGTCATTTGAGTTATGGAGCTCAAAGCATTTATTATTGAAAAATGTACGTCAACACACATTACATTCCCTCTTCTCGGTTTCAACTAAACGACTTTCACATTTGGGGCTTTTACACTGCTCACATACCATGTAGCCCTCCTTACAATGTTTCACTATATCATCCGCAAACTCGCGGCATCCCTTACACAAATCATGATGCCTTCCATATTTTCGATTTTTATCATAACTAGCGTAGAGAGTCCTTATGTTACGGATGGGGAGATACGATGTTCCTGACAATCCTAAAATAAGTAGAGGTCTTGTACAATCTCTCACGATTCTTTTAAAACATACACAGTCCTACGACGATCATCCATTCCAAATACAAGTATACGAACCACGGTTGGCAAAAACCCAGCAAAAACCCCAAAACCCAGCAAAAACCCAACTACCAAGCAAAAAACCAGTTGGATTTTTGCTGGGTTTTTGGGTTTCTGCTGGATTTTTTTCAACCTTGATACGAACATTCATTTCTTGCTCGACCCTTCTCAGCTCATGGGGGGGCTGTACATCGTCGTCATTCACGGTTCTGTGGAAGAAAAAAACAAGAATATAAGGAGCAGCACTTAAATTTTGTTATATTTTGTAAATGAACAAGCCCCCCCCCCCCCGAGATGCATTATTTTTGGCCCTACAGGATGTGGTAAAACTGTTTATGCTTAAAATCATTAAAGATAAGGGGGAGATGTTCTTAAAATTTGTGTATAAAGTAATATGGTGCTATTCGACGTATCAGTCAGTGTTCAACGAATATCAAGATGAAATTTTGTTCCACAAAGGTGTATATGACGTTAGTTCGTTAAAGGTAATGAGCATACAGTCATTGTAATTGACGATCTCATGCTGGAAATGGATAAAACGTTTGCCGAGACATTTGCAGTGTTCTCCCACCATCTTAACATAAGCGTATTCTTCATCAATCAGAATCTATTTTTCAAAAATAGATACATGCGCGATGTGTCGTTAAATACACAATATCTAGTCTTATTCGCACAACGTAGAGATGTGTCACAAATTGGGGTATTAGCCAATCAAATGTTCCCGAATCAGCGTAAGGAGTTTTTGGAGGTTTATAAAGAAGCCACAAGTCAGCGTTACGGATATTTGCTTTGTGACCTTCACCGCGAAACACGTTTAGGGTGCTTCTAAGAACGAATATATTCCCAAACGATCCTGAAACGGTGTATATTCCAGAATGACAAATAGGCTGAAGAAATATCGTGAATTAATAAAAATCTATCAACGATTGCCCGGGCACTGCAACAGATGTTTGTTAAAAATATCGACTCCGACTTTTTAAAATGCATCTGTGAAATCTGTCTTAATGTTATAAAATGTAATGTGCCAATGAAACCCCTCAGAAGGCTCGCTTACGTCGTTACAAGAACATAATACGTGCGCTCGCTCGTAAAAGTCAAACTGTGGGGAAGAAAAAGCGAATTATTGTACAAAGAGGGGATCATTCCTCCCCATCTTATTTTCAGTTTTGGGACCTTTACTGACTAGATTAATATAATGAAGAAAGTGGTAGTGATTCCGCACGAGGTGTATGCTTCATTGCAAAGTTCAAAGATTCCAGACACCTCTAGAACCCCGTAAAAGTAGGCTTAAAAGAATGGAAAGCGAGTTGTTAGCCCTATTAAACAGTGAAAAGTCACCTGATGAGAAAAGGATCTTGTACCAAGAGGCTTTGCAGAAATTTCTTCATGAGTACGAAGATTATAAGAATCCGACAGAGCTCCCCGTGGTTATTAGGCACAGCGCGAGCAACGCTGAGCATGGCGACATAGGACCTGGGCCGACGTTAGAGATGACCAACCAAAGAATAACGGAACGCAACATCGAACATGTATTAAAAAGTAGTCTCCCACATACATTGAGGAATAAAGGCTTAAGTCTTTATAATCTATTGAGTGAGGACCCCATCATACAGTGGGCCGATACAGGCGAGGTCATTGTTGAAGGAACAAGGGTACAGGGATCCAATATCGTTGACATTGTCCATGATCTGGTGAGAAAGTGGGACAGGCCCTCACCAACAGGATGGAAGCATATTAAAGCAAGACTACAACAAATAAATGTCCCCAAAACATTGATAGGTAATCTGAATAGGTTAAAAGACTTGGATCAAGTCTCGCATGTGTCACAACTGAGTACGCCATCGCCCCCAGCAGTAGCGTCTCTGAAGAGGAGAAAGAAGAGAACAAACGGCCAACCTTATCCACGTGTCTCTAAAATACGCAAATGGCTAACATATTAAGTAAACGCTATTATGACATTTCTAACCCCGCCTCCTATGGGGCGTTAATAGACTGTACAGAGGTGTTTACGGAGTAGGGAAAAAAGATGTTGAGAGGTTTTTGCGGGAGCAGGATGCTTATACACTTCATAAGCCGGTGAGAAAAAGGTTTAAAACGGCCAAGACAACAGCGGCTTCGATTGACTCTATTTGGCAAGCGGATTTAACAGACATGCAAAGATATTCAGTGTATAATGACGGCTACCGCTACATCCTATTCATAATATGTATTCTCTAGATATCTGTGGCTAATTCCCTGAAAAATAAATCGCCTGAAACAGTTGCTAAAGCTACCAAAACGTTGATGTTAAAAGAAGATAGGGTTCCTGGCTATTTTTGTAGGGATATGGGGAAAGAATTTATAGGCCTCGCTTTTCAGAACATGCAGACAGAGTGTAATATCAGTTACTGCACTAGCAGTTCTATATATAAGGCCTCTTTAGCTGAAAGACTTCAACGTACCATAAAGGAACGCATGCATCGCTATTTTACACATAAAAACACATACACATATATAAACAT
Source organism: Bathynomus jamesi (assembly GCA_023014485.1). Lineage (NCBI taxonomy): Eukaryota > Metazoa > Arthropoda > Malacostraca > Isopoda > Cirolanidae > Bathynomus > Bathynomus jamesi. The sequence continues at coordinate 124,573 of JAJOZX010005714.1, forward strand.
TCTCGGGTCATTGGCGTCGTCATTGAACCGTTCGCACAACCGTACCATCGGCACAACACCTAATGAAGTTTTAGAAAGAGGTACGCGCCCAGACGTGAAAAGAGATGGAGCACCGCCACCACACTCTACACATTTCAAAATCAATAATTATGTGAGGCTATCATGTTCGGGAAATATATTTACGAAGGGAGTTGAGCAACGACGGACACGTGAGATTTTTAAAGTTCGTGCTATGAGACCTAAAAGTGAGATAATGATGTATTACGTTGAAGATTTGAATGGGGAAGAGATCGCTGGAGGCTTTTACCGCGAGGAGTTGCAGGAAGTGACATTTAATTTGGGAAAAAGTGTTTAAAATTGAAAAAAATTTAGGCAGCAAAGGTTCAGGAAAGAGAAAAATGTAGCTGGTGAAATGGCTGGGTTACCCAGAAAGCTTCAACACCTATATAAAAACTGCTGCAATAATGAAGCTTAAAGAATATGCAACATGGCACCTAACCACTTCTATGTCACACTCCCTTCCTCGTCTTCTCTGTCTGTACATCCTAACAACACCCTGGCCAACTTTGTGACAGAACTCCACGGACCCATTGAATTGGAGCGTGATTCATATGAGTTAGGTTTATGTGAACTCCAGTTAGCCACCAAATTTTTAACTCTTGAAAATGATCAGATCATATTTCTGATCCATAGAAGTATCGAAGAATGTGAAAGATTAGGCATAACCTTAGACATTACTATCCGATCAGTCCTGTTCGGTGAGGTGCAGTACTATAGTACAAATGTAACGCTAGGAATCAGCCACTATGACACAGCCGTGGACATTGAGGTGCTTAAACAAGAGCCTTTGAAGTCGTACCTGACAAACGATTTACTTTTTGAAGTCTTAAACATAGACACGCCTGTACGCACGTTGAAGTTAAAATCAACGCTTAGTAGAAATATTAAAGATAAAGAGCTGTTTACAATTGTGGCCGAGGGCCGATATAGTGCAGCTCTCCAAAGAGATACCTTTCACGAGGCACAACATGACTTGTCCGGCTTAATGTATCAGTTGAAGATGGAGAAATTAGGTGAAAGCTGCCCATCCCCAGACATGTGCTATATTTACAGCAATATCGTAGAGCATCAATTTGTTGGGGACACCCAGGCGCGCCTGCTGCGCATTGCACACATCCCCAACCATAGAGGGAAAAGTTTGAGCATTACATATGACAAGCCCCATTATGTGAATGTTGCGACTAATCTATTAACCAACATCTCGATATATATAAGAACGATTGAGGGAAAAAATTTCCCATTCGGTGATGGGAGCTTAACAGTGAAGCTACACTTTCGTCGCTTTCAGTTATAATGACTCGAAGGCCTTTCACAGTCTATCGAGGGGTGAGATATCAGCGTGGGAGTGGGCTTGGATCCATTTTTTCAACCATACTACGCACCGCTGTACCACTGTTGAAGAGGGGATCTAGATACCTCGGTAGGAAGGCGTTACAATCAGGTTCTAACGCGGAAGAAGACATAATGGGTGGAACTAAACCTAAAGAAGCTCTAAAAAACATTTAAAACGTACACGGGACGAAATCATCAAAGATGCAAAGAGAAAAATGCGAGGTGGCGGAAAGAAGAGGGTTGTCAGGAAGAAGGGGTTACCGCGAAACGTAAAAGGACATCAAAAAAAGAAGTGTTCTAAACGTATGAAACCTATGGCTGATCATTTTTTTAACTGATATAAGCTGAGGACACTATCACGAATCATGGGCTGATTACTACTTGTCGAGAGAGGTGGTACTATTTCTGACTTGTCATTGCGCGTTTCATCCATCGATATAGTTCACAATGTTATAAATCGGAACTGTCCCTCTTTGATATGCCTCCTACTGAGGTTTCTATTGAGCATAGCGACTTTATTACAATTAACTCATTAAACACAATTTGTTCGTCGAGGGCCCCTATTGAATTCGTGATACCCAGCTCAGGCCCATATTTTTTTGATCCGAGCTGCATGCACATGTACGCTAAACTGCGTATAGCCCATTCAGATTGAACGGACTGCGATGATCGTTACTCTGCATACACTGAAACCAACTTTATATACAACATATTCAGCCAGTGTGAGGTGTATTTAAATCAGGTTAACATCTCGGTAGGAACGGGTTATTATCACCTACGAGCCTATCTGGAAAATGTCCTCAACTTTTCAAAAGAAGCGAAGGACACCTGTTTAACCGCCGAGGGCTATTATTAGATTAAAGATGAAAGTAGTATAAAGAATAAATTTAAAAATTCTAAAAAAAAAGATATACGAGTGTTTTGGTCGTCTTCATACAGACTTCACGTTCCAGGAGAAACTGCTTATGAACGGCGTCGACCTGAAACGAAAACTCAACCGCACGAGTCCTGAGATCTGCATAAATCTGTGACCTGATCAAGAAGAGGGCGCAAAACCCGTTGTGATTCACATCATGGAGACATATTTGCGTGTACGGCGAGTGAAATTAAGTTCCCCGAAATATGTAGAAATTGAAAAAAATTTAATAGACACATCAGTAAAATACCCAATTAATAGAGTACAGATCAAACTATACACGTTGCAAGCTGGGTTGGCCTCGAAGCAGCTAGAAAACGTGGCCCTGGGAGTTCTACCTAAAGGGATATTAATTTGAATGCAGGATCACGCTTCGACGAATGGAAAATATAAAAAGAGCGCCTTTAAATTCGAGAATTTCGGCCTTAAAAATATAACTCTATACTTAAATTGCGTCGCATTGGGGGAGGGGCTATGATTACGGACTACTCATCAGACGCTGTGTTCCCGCTCTGCGCGAGGGCTTATAGTAGTCTGGCTCATAATGCTGGTGCCTGTGACGAGCTTGGGTTTGGCGTAATGCAGAAAGAATTTGTGGAAGAATTTAACCTTTATTCATATGATATTGCCCCAGACTTATCTGCTAGTATAAATGCACCTATAAGTCCACAACAGAGTGGGAACATCTCAGTCAGGTTGGAATTTGCCAGCCCTATAGACGCGCCTATTAGCGTACTCGTGTACCTCGAATCACAGGCTCTAATATAAGTTGACCTTTTCAGGAACGTGGTCACAGACTTTTAAAATGGACGCGAATACACTCCAGAGAGTAATGAAAAGTGACCGAATCACACGCTCGAAATTTATCGGCGTGTTTGCGAAGAATGAAATATTGAAATTGCCAACTACGAGAGATTGGTATGGGATTATCGTCAACACCGACATTGTCCGGCGTGAGGGGGTTCATTGGTTTGCAATCTATTTTAAAAATAGGGAAAGAATGTACTATTTTGATTCACTCGGCGGCATTCAACCCTGGAGTGACCCTGTGGTTGTACAATATATCGAACAGATACATGTCCCTGAAATTGTCTGGCATCCTTACCGCCTCCAAGAATATTTTAGTAATACTTGTGGCATGTATTGCCTTTCATTTCTCCTGCACGTATCACGTGGGAAGGGATTTATAATTTTTTTTTAAATTATTCGATTTGTTCGACACTGAAATGAATGATAAAACGGTATGCAGACAAATATAAAAAGTCCCCATATGTTCGCACTCGTGTTGTGTAAAAGTGTGTGTGTGTGTATATATATACCATATGTCCCACAAAAAAGTACACCGAACTTTAGATTGTACTAACTCCTCCAAAAATTGAGATATTTTGGATCTGTTTGTTTGATTTAATATAGCAAATTATTCTTTGTTAACGTTCAAATTTATTCATGTTTAAACGATTTAGTGGTTAAGCATCTGCTTTTAACTGAAGGGTACAACCAAATGGATTGCGCAAAATTGGTCAATGAAAAAATAATGTGTGTGCTATCGATGTAATGAAAAGACAAATACATAATAATAGATACTTTAACATAATTTTAATAAGATACAAAGCAGATTTTTCTTTATTCCTTATTGCAAAAGTTATGCTTAGTTTCGTTTTCTTTCGACATGACCGCCATTCCTATCGATACAATCTGGAGTCGAGCTCTCATCTTCCCCATCACTCTTTTGATAAGATCTGGATTGTCTTTTAACAAGTTGTTTTCAGCTGTGATGCGAGTCCTCAAATCATCTAAATTGATAGGTTGTGATGCAAATACTCTATTTTTCAAATGACCCCATAAAAAGTAATCACACGGGGTCAAGTCAGGGCTTCTGGGAGGCCATTCAATGTCATTGCCTGTAGCAATTACTCTTTGGTGGAAGACTTCCTGCAAGCGTTCCTTCACAATAACTCTCCTGTGAGCAGGAGCTCCGTCTTGCACCCACCAAATACGATTAAATCGGTTTCCATAAGTAATACGTATTTGTGGAAGGATTTCTCGGTCTATCATTTCTAGGTAAGCTTCACCATTTAGATTACCATCGTAAAAGACCGGGCCAATTACCGCTCCATTACTGCACAGTCCTACCCAGAGAGATAGTTTTTGTCTAGAGTTATTCTTTTCGTAGATATGATTTTCAGGTGGATGATTTTTTGGTGCATACTGACGGCAGATTTGTCTGTTCACTAGACCATTCATAAAAAAGGTCGCCTCATCTCCAACCACTAATTGTTCCGTGAATCTTTCTGGTTTTTCAAGAAACCACTGGGCAAATCTTAGGCGGCGAGGTAGATCTCCTTCAATGAGTTGATGTCGAATTTCCATTCTGTATGGGTACAAACTCAAATCCTCACGAACTATTCGATGAAATGACATGCGTGAGAGTTCTGTACCATTTCGCCTGGTGGACACTTTTGGATGTCTCTCTAATAAATGCCGAACATGCTGAATGTTCTCGTCTGTTCTTGCCGTCTTCGGATGGTCTGAACGTCCTTTGTTCAAATTGAGGACCGTTCCTTCTTCTTTGTATTTCCGAACATTCTTCAAAATTGTATGTTTAGTTGGAGAAGCTCTATCGGGAAATTGCAGTTCGAAGGTATTCTGAACTTGTTTTAAGCTTTTAGTTTGCAGATAAGTTGTGACCATGAGAACGCGCTGCCTTCGTGTAAACTGCATGATAAGGGTTTCAAAGTTATTTATAAATTTAGTAATTCAGATTCTTCATTTATATGTATGACTCGTATCTTAGATACAAAAGTTCGAATTATTTAAAAAAAATATTTGCAATATCCTTCGACGTAAAAAGTAGCACATTAGTTAAAGCAAGAGGAGCTATCTGGCTGGGAGAAATGATCATTCCGCGCAACCCATTTTGCTGTACCCTTCAGTTAAAAGCAGATGCTTAAACACTAAATCGTTTAAACATGAATAAATTTGAACGTTAACAAAGAATAATTTGCTATATTAAATCAAACAACAGATCCAAAATATCTCAATTTTTGGAGGAGTTAGTACAATCTGAAAGTTGGGTGTACTTTTTTGTGGGACATATGGTATATATATATTTGAAACTATATTGTGTAAAGGTGTATATATATTTGTAACTATATTGTGTAAAGGTGTATATGTATTTATAACTATATTGTGTAAAGGTGTATATACATTTGTAACTGAAAAATGTCTCCATTAAGGCTTATTTAATGGACGCCAGTTCTGTAAGCCGCTTTGTACATGTTTTCTACCATTTAATAAATTAATGAAAATACAGTGTGTTTTGTTCTTAACCCTCAAAAAACTTACATTCCTCGATGACCTGGCACTCGTTGGACCGGATGTGAGCCAATACCTCGACCCCTGTATTCAGGCCCATGGGCGGGCTGCGCAGTATAGCCTCCAAATCATTTATTCCCCTTTCATCAGAACGAAAAGTTCTAGCTCCGTATCGGTCTTTTAAGGAGAAATTAACATGATTAGTCCATACTTTTCCTTTTTAATTAAAGTCCCTTTTTTCATAAATCGAATTGTGTTCAGAAATCATAACTCAGTGCTAATGCAAACTAGGTTATAATTGAGGATTCAGGTCACTGAGTTGGCTGTACGGTAAAGCTATAACACGATCAAGTTCCGCATCGGACCTTTAAGGAGAAATTAACATGATTAGTTCATACTGAATCATTTAAAGTTAAGTTTATTTAAAGTTTAATTAAAGAGAAAGTATAAAAATAAAAACCCACTCTAATAGACAGAGTTTATTTCCACAACAGTTTCGATGCCCACTGGCATCCTCCTCGGGTAGATACAGAAAAACGAATGAACCAAAACAAGAGAGAAAAACAGTCCAGGGACCGATCGTTAAGAAATTCGCACCTAGGTTAGATCCCATTCTCCAGACACCGGAAGGGCATTTTCATTAAAGGGACCCGCTTATAAGTACATTCGCACAAATTTAAAACTATCTTCCTGTTCTAAACATACAGATTCTATTATTTTTTTTACATAATTATTACATTTATTATTAAATTTATTACATTTAATATTGCATTATTATTTATTACAGAAATTATAAATTTAGTATTACATTGGTTATTACATTGTTGTTTATTATACAGAACTTATAAACCGAAAAACGAATGAAAAAGGCGAGAAGGAAACAATCCAGAGACCAATGAGAAATTCGCACCTAGGTTAGATACCGTTCTCCCGACACAGGAAGGGCATTTTATTACAGGGTCCCGCTTATAAGTACATTCGCACAAATTAAAACTATCTTCTTGTTCTATACATACAGATTCTAATATTTTGACATAATTACTGCATTTATTATTGCATTTACATTTTTTTTTTTTTTTTAACATTTATTATTATTACCTTTACCCTAATTATTAAATTTATAATATTACCTTTCTTATTACATCTGTTGCATTTATATTTATTTCCACATTTATTACTTCCATTATTACATTTACTAAAAGCGAGTAAGGAAACAATCCAGAGACCTTTAAGAAATTCACACTTAGGTTAAAACCCGTTCCCCCGACTCCGTAAGGGATTTTTTGACCAAGAATCTCATTAAAGGGTCTAACTTATAAGTACCTTCGCACAAATTAAAATTATCTACTTTTTCTATACATACAGATTCTATTATTTTTCTTTTGACATAATTATTACATTTATAAAGTACCTTACTTGATTCCCAATCTATAACATGATTATTCTGGCTGGCGTGATAAAAACCTCAATTATTTCTTCCATGTTTCTAAGAGCACTCAAGATTTGTAGCCCACATTTGCTGGACCCGGAAAATTCAAAGATTTGGAACATTTTTAAGGATTTAAAATATCCTGAGTGGTTTATCAGAAAGGCGTATTTTAAAGCCAGAAAATCTTTTTATGCCCCGGGAACCTTCAGTTAATCAAAAACAATATGTGAGTTTGCCTTACATTGCCGGCTTAGAAAGAGTAAAACCGTTGACGAAAGATTTTAAGTTTGCTTTGGCGTTCAAATATTCGTCTACCGTGAAAAGTAAATTGGTTAGGAATAACGTTGCAAAAGAGGAACAAGCCTGTGTCTACAGCATTCCCTGTAAAAGTTGTGATTTAGTATACGTGGGAGAAACTGGAAGAAATATTGAAACCCGTATTAAAGAACACAAATATGCCTTCAGAAGTTGTAATACTAATAATGCCATTTTTTATCACGCCAGCCAAAATAATCATGCTATAGATTGGGAATCAAGTAAGGTACTTTATAAATGTAATAATTATGTCAAAAGAAAATAATAGAATCTGTATGTATAGAAAAAGTAGATAATTTTAATTTGTGCGAAGGTACTTATAAGTTAGACCCTTTAATGAGATTCTTGGTCAAAAAATCCCTTACGGAGTCGGGGGAACGGGTTCTAACCTAAGTGTGAATTTTTTAAAGGTCTCTGGATTGTTTCCTTACTCGCTTTTAGTAAATGTAATAATGGAAGTAATAAATGTGGAAATAAATATAAATGCAACAGATGTAATAATAAAGGTAATATTATAAATTTAATAATTAGGGTAAAGGTAATAAAAATAAATGTTAAAAAAAAAAAAATGTAAATGCAATAATAAATGCAGTAATTGTCAAAATATTAGAATCTGTATGTATAGAACAAGAAGATAGTTTTAATTTGTGCGAATGTACTTATAAGCGGGACCCTGTAATAAAATGCCCTTCCGGTGTCGGGAGAACGGTATCTAACCTTGGTGCGAATTTCTCATTGGTCTCTGGATTGTTTCCTTCTCGCCTTTTTCATTCGTTTTTCGGTTTATAAGTTCTGTATAATAAACAACAATGTAATAATCAATGTAATAATAAATTTATAATTTCTTTAATAAATAATAATGCAATATTAAATGTAATAAGTTTAATAATAAATGTAATAATTATGTAAAAAAAAATAATAGAATCTGTATGTTTAGAACAGGAAGATAGTTTTAAATTTGTGCCCTTCCGGTGTCGGAAGAATGGGATCTAACCTAGGTGCGAATTTCTTAACGGTCGGTCCCTGGACTGTTTTTCCCTCTTGTTTTGGTTCATTCGTTTTTCTGTATCCACCCGAGGAGGATGCCAATGGCATCGGAACTGTTGTGGAAATAAACTCTCTATTAGAGTGGGTTTTTATTTTCATATTTTGACCTTCACGTAGAAAAAAGTGAAGTTTTTTGCATTTAAAGAGAAAGTGCCGATTAGGACGCCCGGGCAAATTTAACAAAATATTCAATGCCGTTATTCATTGCCTTGGTTAACCCTGGTTTTGTTTCCACCCGAATTGTTCGTTCTACCGAAGGCCAAGCTTGTCACTCCACCTTAGACCTACTGTTTAACGTGGACCACCACCACCCAGCGTCTTAATCACTAGGATACCCAACCGTATATATTAACCACTAATCACAAAGACATGTCCCCCTAGGTAATTGTCTGGAGTTAGTTAGTTTAACATAAGAAAATAATAATACGCAGGAAAATGTTAAACCGAATTAGTTAATCCGAAAACCGGGTAACAAACAGAGAACGAATGTTATGATGTTATCTGCGACGTAATTAGAACTGTACAGATCGTAACTGCCAAATTTTAAAACAAAACACCCTGACTAACATTAATAAATAGACGTCCGTATAAACGAGAAAGAGCCCTGGGATTAATTTTTTCGTTGTAGAAAAACTCAGAATAAAAAATGAAAGGAAAAAATTAGATTACTAAATAAATTATAAACGAGAAAGAGTCCACCATGGTTAGGCCAGGTTAGGCTAGGTTAGGTCGCTGTCTAAATGACATTGATTAGATGGGTGTGCTATGTAACATATGCCGGTACCGGATCTCGAGCCCGGGCCCGCAGGCAATTCTTAAAAGTTTTAGTAATTCTAAAATCCTACCTGTAGAACTTTCTATAAATTTTTAAGTTATCAAGAAATGTATTATTAAAACCACACCATATATATATATATATTTTTCATAATCATCTTCATATATACTCTTCATAATCATGCTAACTGACATAGATGAGGACGTTACCAGAGACAGCACAGTAACATCCTTTGCGGATGACACAAAGATCAGTAGAAAAATAAGAAACCCAGAAGACATACGATCTCTACAAACCGACATAAACAAAATCTACAAGTGGACTGAAGACAACAATATGAAGTTTAACACCGAGAAATTTCAGCTATTACGGTACGGAAAAAGAGAAGACCTAAAGTCCATGGAATATTATACCCCCAAATGGATAGGAAATTCAGAGAAATTCTAGAGCAAAAGATTTAGGGGTTGTAATGACAGATGATGCGAAATTTGAAACACAAAATAAGATAGCAGTAAACAGAGCAAAGAGAATAACGGGTCAGATATTGAGAACCTTTAAACGAAGGGATAGGAATGTAATGATTCCTCTACTGAAAACCCTGATAATACCTAAATTGGAATACTGCTCGGTCCTAACATCCCCATATAAAAAAGAAGACATTAAACAGCTGGAGGGGATCCAAAGAAGCTTCACAGCCAAGATCAATGGGTGCAAAGAACTAAATTACTGGGAAAGGTTACGAGAACTAGACCTATATTCACTGGAAAGGAGAAGAGAGAGAATCCCATAACTCCCCAAACAACGATGGAAAGTAGAAGCGGTAGACTGTGTCGTATTCCCAAATTGAAGGCGAGACAGGGAACATCCTTAACCCTGAAAGAAAATAGTTTTGTAGTGAGAGGACCAAAACTGTTTAATCAGTTGCCCAAAGACCTAAGAAACACGAAGGGAGTTGCAGTGGAAATCTTCAAAAGAAGACTAGACGCCTGGCTCAGAACAATCCCCGATGAGCCGGGCGTACCTGGCTATGTGAGGTGGAGAGCGCAAGAATCCAACTCACTACTTCACCAGGCCAACTCGAGAGGAGGGGCGACAAGCTTGACCTTCGCTAAATGAGAAATCATCGCGCGGAACCTTTGTATGGTTGTAACGTAAGGTTATATATAAATATATATATATATGCCGAAATAACCACGAAGGAAACACAGAATGGGCAATAACACTGGGGAACAAATTTTAACTTTTTTTTGTTTCTTGGACGTGAACAGGTCGGTCTTATAGGATATTTTACGCTGATTCCGAATATAGCCGTAGAATTTCTCTATCACCCAAGGTTACTGAGAAATTTGTATTTTAATATTTATTCAAAAAGTGTATAGAAGTTAGTAAAAATACTTCATAAAAATTATATTAGTGGCAGATTGGCATTTAAAATATTCTTCTTAAAACTTCTTTGTCACTGATTTTCTCTTGTAGTTTTGATTAGGAGCTTCTCGCATCAATGTCCAGCAGTAATCAGCTAACATTGCCGGATCCCACCTCCCTTGGTAGCGTTTCTCCATTGTAGCTATATTTTGGTAGATCCTTTCTCCATGCTCATCGCTTACGTCGCCGAGGTTTTCAGGGAAGAAATCTAAATGGGAGTGCAAGAAATGGATTTTTAGTGACATATTACATCCCAATAACCTATATGCTTCAATCATGTCCTACACTATTTTTTCATAGTTAGAGGCTTTGATGTTCCCTAGAAAATTTGTGACAACATTCTTCATGGCCTCCCATGCCACTTTTTCTTTTCCTCTCAAGGCATCATCAAACTTTTGATCTTTCATGAGCTCTCTGATTTGGGGACCAACAAAGATCCCTTCTTTTATCTTTGCATCGCTAAGTCGTGAAAACTTTTTCTTCAAATATTTGAATGCCTCATCTTCCTTGTTCATTGCTTTGACAAAATTTTTCATGATGCCAAGTTTGATGTGAAGTGGCGGTAAGTATATTTTCTTGGGGTCAACTAAGGGTTCATGAGACACATTCTTCAGTCCTGGGATACATTTTTGACGAAGTGGCCAATCCTTTACAAAATAATGCGAATCTCTGGCTCTGCTGTCCCATTCACAAAGGAAGCAGCAGAACTTCGTATAACCGAGCTGCATTCCCAGAAGAAGCGCGACGACTTTTAAATCCCCACATATATACCAACGAAACTGGTCATAATTAATCTGCTGAAGGATGAGTTTCATATTTTCGTAAGATTCCTTCATGTGGACAGCGTGCCCTACAGGAATGGAAGGGTATTTATTGCCATTGTGAAGTAGTACAACCTTGAGGCTTAGCTTCGAAGAGTCAATAAATAAACGCCAATCTTCAGATTTGTGCTCATGACCGAGAGCTAACAGCAGTCCATTTACATTATTACAGTAGCATAAACCACCTGACGAGGAGAAATACTGCATCAGATCTTTTTGGCGAGTGCGGAACGCCGATATGCTTGTATCTTTTGCCAGCAAATTCCATTCACGTAACCTGGAGCCCAATAATTCCGCTTTCTTTTCGGAAGGTCCAAATCTCTCACGAGATCATTCAGCATAACCTGCGTTATCATACGTGGTTTATTTGATTCAGGTTGCTGAAAGTCTGTATCTTTAGTGTCATCAATTTCCATTGGTTCAACTTCAGACTCTTCATCCAGTGTCCATGACTTTGGGAGAGTTGGAATTGGGTTATCATCGTCATGTAGTACTGGTCTCATGGCAGATGCAAGATTTGGGTATTGAATTTTATGTTTATTTTTGGCAGAGAATCCTGAAACGTTAGTCATACAAAAATAGCAATCCGTTAGGTGATCCTTGGGCTCTCTCCAAATCATTGGTATGGCAAATGGCATAGATTTGCGGGTACCTTTAATCCAACCCCTAAGAGTGACGGCACATGAAATGCATGAGATATGAGGTGCCCAGGATTTGTCTTGGTCGCCTACGTTACATCCCAAATAAAGTTCGTAAGCCTTCTTAACGAGTGGGGTCATCGTCTTCCTCTGTGCCATTATGGTCAGTTCTCCACATACGTAGCAAAATGTATCTCTGGGATTAATACAGTTTCGATTCATGCTGGCGGAAAATTATTGAAATCACGGAAAACTTTTTGGAATGAAAAACCAATTTTTTCTACTATGAAAAATTTAAAAATTTGAGCAAAACTTGAAAAAAATTTCTTTTTATTAAAAATCTGTTTGTTTAAATAGCTATAATTTTTTAATGCAAAAAATACTATTAAATATAGTTAACCTGGAAAAAAAAGAAAGTAAAATTAAATTAGTACACTTAATTTTAACTAATATTTTGGGAAAACTCTGAGTAAATGGAAATATTATTTTCTCGAAAACTATGGGTGATAGAAAAATTCTGACCATATTTGGAATCAGCATCAAAAGTTCTATAAGAAACACCAAATAGTTTTCAAGAAACAAAAATGTTGTTCCCTAGTGTAATTAAAAACCTATTGTTTTTCACCAAAATACACCCAGAGGAACATATAATATATATATATATATATATGGATAGAGAGCGGGCCTCGACCTCTGGGCTGATATCCTTTCAAATCGCTTTTATTATGGCTTTTTATAAATTATTTAACACTGGTACTGATCTTCATTGATCGAATCTTTCTCGTCGTCACAAATTTCTGCAACAGCCTGCGTTGAAAGAAGTTCATTCTGGTCAGTCGCCGCGAAAAGATATATTGTTGACAGCGATGAGGCATCCCCGTCTTAACAAATCCGGCGAGAGGTAGAGCTGCGGCGATTGACTCATGGCGAGTTTCAAAAGCACTGTTCGATAAAAACAACTGAATTGGATCCCTTTGATGAAATTGCCCCCTTTTATAGACGGGTCGTAAATGTGAACATCCCACAATACCCGATTCGCGAGTTTCTTATAGGCTATCGTTGAAATTTGGGCGGATGATAATGTGTGAGTGATGCCATCCACCATGGGGCTCCGCCCACATGGTTGTGATTGGCTGCCCCGTGAAATCTGAGGCATGTTAAATATATCTTGCCAGTTCCAGAGCCGTGGAGAGAGAAACGCATTGTTTGGAAATAATTCTTGCTTTCTGGGGCGTCGATGAGTTGGGTGGGAGAAGGGAAAATGGAACAACCATTTATATATGAGGTGCTTAACGATGTTGGAAAATAAATTTGTAAATCGGATTATGTTGGCGCATCTAAAATAGATTTCGAAAATTTATTATTTCCTCTGAAAAATAATTCGTCAGAAACTGGAAGATAATTTTAAAAGTCAACTGTCCGTGAAGGATCGTAGATGTAAAGTTTATGACTTTCGTCTAAATGAAAAATGAAAAATCTACTGTGCGTGAAGGCTCGGTCTACCGCACTATATATTGGGATATTAGGACTCACCTATATATCTTCGATTGTCAGAAAAGGAAAAGTTTTAGTGACAATCGAAGACATATTTGGAATTCGAGTACAATTCGCGTATGTTTGAGAGAAACACTAAACTGAATTCCCAATTGCCCGTGAAGCTTGGGCGCATCATAAACGTGTGAGTTTAATCTTTATGATATCTATGCCCTGAAACAATAAAGCTCCTGCGAAAAGAAGTTTATTTATTGGAATTTTAAAATCGATATTATCTATCGCTTCCGCCAAACTATCGCCACTAAACACCGCAATTTTCAGGATGTTGTTTAATATAATTGTGTATATATATATATATATATATATATATATATATATATATATATATATATATATATACATATATATATATATATATATATATATATAATATCACACACATATATATATATATATATATATATATATATATATACTATATATACTCGTTAAAATCATTCACGTTAAAAGTAAATGGGGAAACTAACAACTCTTGAACAGATAAAAAGACAACGATAGCTTTTACTTGCCTTCCCAGCTCTTAATATCCGATACTGACAAATGTTACTAATTTTATGCGTCAGAGTTGAGATGCTTATGTAACTATGGTTCTGGCGAGATGTTTTTGGTTTATTAATTAGGCAAAACCGTGTACAATAAATGGTTAGTCTCTGGTCAGACTCTTGAAACTCGCTTCTTTTTTTTCTATTAAAACGATGAGAGAGTTCTACTCAATATTTCACTTTCGTCTTCAACGCATGGAATGTGAGCTCTCAAAAATTTGTTAGTTGTATATATATATATATATTATTTTTAATGTATATATTCCTCGTTTGTATTTCTTATATTATCGAATGTATATATCATGAAACTAATTCCAATAATTCGTCTAAATAAACAGGATGATGTAATGATGTTTCGTTTAGTTCATTTGGTTGTAAACGACATTATTATTTAATTATACCAACTGGTCGCCTTCTAAGCAGACTGACGGATGTACGTACGTATGTGTACAATAATAAGAGTTTCGCTGATTGTAAAATACGTGATGAAGAACAATTCATACTTGCTAGTGTCTTTCTTCACATGAAGGTCAAATTGGGGCCCCCGCCTCTAGGCATGGTTTGGTGGAGGAGCGAGTTTCTCTCCACCTGGGTTCGAGAACCGGTGATGGTAGGCGACGTGTGAACTAATCTTCCTTTTAAACGATGGAGGAAATTGTTTTTGTTTATATAATTGTTGTGTGTGTGCTTTTTGTAATAATTAGTAATTTCTGTAGTAAATGATAAATTTTATTTTTCACAAGATGCTTCCGTTATTCTCGGTGAACCGTCTTATTCCGCCCTCTGTAATATTCATAAATCATGCATAAATGGTATATATATATATATATATATATATATATTTACACATGAAGGAGTTTATACCCATCTCTAGATATCTGTGGCCAATTCCTCTGAAAAAAATATATAAACATACATATATATATATATATATATATATGAGAGAGAGAGGGGGGGGGTGAAATAAACAAACAGATAAACAACAGGACCGAGTGTTGCAATACAATTTAACGGGAGCCCCACTAGAATACCCTGGGTTCCCATTTATCAACCAACCCAGGAAGGATGTTTACACTCCATTTTAAACCTACAGCTTAACCAGCAACCACTAGGATAACCAGGGTTCCCATTTATTTACCAACCATGGAAGGATGCACCGTCACCGGGTCTCGAACCCGGCGCATATAATCGCGTATATAGTTGTGTGTGTGATATTTCATGGGCATATAGGCAGGAGTGTACGTGCATTTGTCCAAACGTTGTATACACTGTGCCAACTGGCTGATAATGCCTGTAGGCACTGGCGGATTAGGTCAACTGGCTGATCAGGGGCTTATAAGACAGCAAGAACTGGGGTGAAGTCTTAATATGCGCTTGGCTCGTGTCAAGCGAACACCTCTCTTCCTCTCCTCCTCCTCTCTCTTAGGTTAGGTATACCCCTTTGGGGGGTGAGGCTTTCCCACCTTATCCCCGAAAAAGGTCTCCCCCAGCTTGCTGGGTGAGTTCCTTGCAATTTGGGGGATAACCCCTCTCCCATAGTTGCATAACCACTTGTTGCATAACCTACTGCAACATTCCCCCCTTTGCAACATTGATCAACATTTGTAATTGCATTACACTATCTCCTTTTGCGGTCATATTACTCAACACTTAAAGTATGCGGGGGTGTATATTCTATATAAAGCCCTTTTAGAGCGTTTAAGACTATTTTCATACCTACTTTACAAGTTGAAGTAAAACTCTCACGCTCTTTAAACATGGATAGAGTACAATCAAAAGCACGCTCAAAGATGACATTGTTTACTACAACATCATCATTAAATTCCCCCTTTTCTCTCTCAGCCTCCCCCTTTTCCCTCTCAGCCTCCCCCTTTTCCCTCTCAGCCTCACACTTTTCCCTCTCCCTCGTTAAAATTACTAACGTTGTTTAATATAATAAAACAATTAGCAACAGGAGCTCTAGGGGTGGTGATCGAGGATGAGTCTGTTGACAATAATGCCAGCTTGTGACATGCCGGTGTGATGCCAGCAAAAAAAAAAAAAAATTAGCCTAACACGATCGTAGATGTAGCTCGTAGTGTAAACTAACCCACTTTTTGTTTTACTTTACCTACTTTTTTTTTTTCCTTCTTATCCTCTCCTTACTTGCATGTCTGTAGTTTGCATGGTATGATAGTGAGTTAAGACTGTGTTTGCATGGTTTGTAAGCGTTCTTATTTTACTTCTTTTCATCTTTCACCCCTTTCCTATTCTCTCCGACTATTTTCTGATTTGTCGGCAGTGGCCGACTGATGATGATAGTGAGCCTTTCTTTCTCTTTTTCTGAATGAATGTTAACCCATGAGTGATAGGTGTTGCTACTTAATTAACCCCTTATTCTCTTCTCTTAACCCCCTACTCTTTCCTTTCTCTCGGGCTAACCTTAGAGTGGATCTTAGGGTCTTTGTTAGCCTTAGCTTCTGTAGATCTGTAGAACTCTCTCCAAGCGCGCACTTAATCTTTTTTCATTAATCGTTTCAATTGTAAATTCTTCATAACTCATAAAGATGATTGAGGAATTTTTCTAAATCGTCACGACAGCTATATCTTATGTATGGAAATAATTCTTCTGGGTGAACGATGAAGCTGAGTTTGGGATTGTAGCGTTCTATACCTTTGTTCCAGAGCTTATGATACTTCTCAGGGTCTGTAGCTTCTAAATGTGTTTTCAGCTCCAGACCATTCTCGCCTTGTTCGTCCCGGCACTTGGTGAAATTGTCAAGCAGCACAGTGTATGTATATTCGCGAACGATATCGAAATAACGCATATCAGCGATACGTCCATCTAAGAATGGCTTTAGTTTACGGAAAACGCCAATTTCAAATAATCTTTAGAGAATGAAACGACTTCGTGTATGTATAAGGGTATTGTTAGCACTATTTCTTCACATCAACTTTATATCGACACAGGACTGCCTAGTGTCACGGTTAATACACACCGTGCAAAATAAGAGCGTATGAGAGGGAGGGGTCATTAATTTGCTCTCTTCTTGCACCCATTCATGCAGGTATTTTACAGTTCTCCTCCCATCACTTCTCAACCACCATGAATATTTTATTCATCTCAATACTCAACTAAATAACATTACGTTACATTTACATTTTGTTTCAAGCAGGTAATTAATAACACCATTGTTACGTTTAAATAAGATACGGATTTGAAGATATAGGTATTGTATATTGCATTGAGGATACTGCTTCGTGGTAGCTCCATCTTTTATTAATGTTCTGGTAATGAGTCTGTGAGGAGAGCACGTCCAGTCGATTCAATCTCTGAAGCGGATTGACTCAGTTAGCAAGTATTGTGGGATAGAACATGTATCACGTTTGTTGCTATGAGGTGGTAATACGAATTCGTGTACGGAAATGTTCCAACATGAAAACTTACTCGTCTGGGCAGCATAAATGAATGTTTAAAACTGCGCCCCATTATACTGGGTAAATAATTAGTGAAATGTTTCATCTGTGATACATGAAGTAATATAGGTTTCAAAGTTTTAATTCAGGGACGCGCACCAAACATTTTTTTTTACAAGGTTTAGGAACAATTGGATTCGTCATTACTGAAAAAGATTATATTTCTTTCTCGAGTGACATTTGTATCCACATAAAACAATAAATGATCGTAAACTTAATAACACTGAGGTGATCTATTCGAGAAAGATGCGTGTGCAACTGTGCATGCTGCTCCACTTTTGGTGTTGAACAATATTCATCACTAAATTCTATTAAACATTCAGTCAAACTTTTAACTGTAATGTTACTAGTCACCTCATCATGTAATACATGGATGTAGTCGGAGAAATATTTAAAATTGTCCATAGGCACGAGATTTACATTTTGTGACATAGGTGTGTACTCAGTGAGCTGTAACATGGCGTAATAGCTCCTGGTGTACCATTCGTCAACGACCTTCATGATCCATAGCCTCTGCTTCTCTTCAGTATACGTAGACTCCTTCCTTCATACTGGACATATTCTTTGATGCATCTTAAGCTCGCAACATAGTCCATTACATCTTTAGCATTACGAAAGCTTGTCACGCTCTCATCAGAAAAACCGAAAAGTATTTGGGTATCTTGGACAGTCAGCTTCGCCTGACTTAAGGCAGACTTAAGGGATCAAAAGACGGCTGACTAGAAGTTCTTCGAATATTTACAACATCTGTAGACTTTACAGAATATCATTTGAGGAAGGTAGAACAAGCAACATCTGTGACAGCCATTGTTATTAAAAATTTAAATTTTCTGTACTCGGTAGTGTAAAAAACTTCAGCATCAACTGAACAAGGGGCCTTCAACGAAGGATGCGAACAACTAAACCGGTAGATAGAGCGATATTGGGGAATGAAGCAGGTTTGTTGGCGGTAGTCAGACAGGATATCAATTATCAGTTATATATCCGGTAGACGTTCAATAAATTTTCCAGAACACACGCACACACACACATACACACACACATATTGTGTAATGGCTGATAAAAACACATCTACGTACGCTTGTTTATTTAAAGTGTACAAAATAAATAATGGGTAAAATAAACTCGAAAACAAATTTTACAGACTGGAATTAATACATAACAAAATATATACAGTCTTAAACGCCATAGAAATTTTCTGGTTATTAAAATTAAATGATGCATTTTTAAATTAATTAATTACAAATTGGGTTTAATACATGACAATATATATTTATATAGTCTTAAATACAAAAGAATCATTTTTAGTAAAGTTAAAGAATGAAGTTATATATTATATATATATATATATATATATATATATATATTAGTTACATAATATATATATATACACACACACATATATATATATATTTTTTTTTTAGTTACAAACGGAAACTCTGTTTCATTAGATTCTGAGTTACTTGTATCAAATTTTTTCAAGAAACTTGAAAATCTGAATCTTCCCGCCATATGTAAGAGAAAACACAAGCAATATTGGTCGCATACATTGCTGAATACACCTTGGAAACGCTACGGATTCCATAAAATTTTCGAAAGTCAAAGTAGTACAAACATTCTCTATTTTTAAAATAAAGTGCAATCCAGTGAATCCCACCACTGCTCGACAAATCAGTGTTAATTATAAATGTTCCAGTGTCTTTTGTGCAAAGGAGGTTCACCACTTTATTCTTCGCATTTGTTATACTAAATATATCGCGTGTGAAACAATACTATTTCATAACCCTTTGGAATGCGACTTCGTCCATTTTTTAAAAGTCCATTATAATAAATCTAAAGTGATCATTTTCAATCAGCGCTTGTGATTCCAGGTAGAATAGCACGCTAATGTTGTGTATTCGTTTTAAAGATAATAATGTCTGATAAAAATTTAATAATGCTTTGTTTAATAAAAAAGATAATAATGTTTAATAAGAAATTTAATAATTTTTGTTCGTAAATAAGAATTTAGTAATGTTTTATATGCAGTTAAGAATATAAAATACTAGTTGGCAACATCCGAAATGTGCCGAGGGGACGCAGGCGTGCCCAACTCAGTACTCGGGCGGGGACTGTAGTAGTCACGTGATTTTCGTTATTAATATGTTATTGTGATCCTAAAATATTTAATTGTGTCTCCGCGATAAAATGTTAACAATAATTCGGTACTCGTTTTCCCCCGTTTGTTCAAATGTTTCGGCGTAAATAAAAAGTCAGAAAATAATGATAAATGTGTGTAATTTATTCCGGTGTCTTTCCTCTTCGAAATCTTAATGAAGCTCACGCTATTCGGCTACCCGTCTGCCCGCGTCCGTATAAGACACATAGCAAAAACGAGAGTAAGGAGTGAGAGTAGAAGAAAAATCGAAAATTAAAAAGCAAATAAGAAAGAAAGAGGTTTATTCACTGCACTAATAGGATTGGCTAATGCCTTACCAAACTCAAGCCTTATGCGAGATTTTCATGTAGCTGAAGGTTTAAGTGGGTGTTCACACTTGTGCAATAGTCCAGTGAAAGATCAAAAGCGTTATATATTTACACTATTTATAAAGTCATTTAACGTCTCACACCTGTACTAGTCCCGTCACACCCGTTGATGTTCTGGACCGGGTTGTGATACGCTTGTGTACAAAGATAAAACTCATCATCTGTAGAGTATTTCGTCTCCAATGACCCTCCTACAGATGAACTATCAACAAGCAATGTAATATTTTCCAAGTCAAAATTTTTGAATTTGAATGATGATTTTTTTTGTCTTTCCCTGTCACATCATGTTCTAACATCCCCACAAGTATGTTTTGTGGCAGAATTCCGGGAGCCACATTCTCTATCTACTTGGAAGATAAGCCTGACGTGACAGTAAACATTGTCATCTGAACCAGATTTATAGGATATTTGGTAGTGTCTCAGTAAATTTTTCGCAATTTTCATTTGCTTAGCAGCGATTAATTTCACGAACTCCGAGATATGTTTCACGAACTCCGAGATATGTTTCACTGCTCTCATCCAGGGTTAAGCATCTCTCGGGGGTTGTGCGGGCGATTTTAATCTTTATATCAACCCCATTCATAAGTAGTTTCTCATGGAACGAAAAATCAATGTCTAAGCGACCATAGCAATCACAAATTTTCTCTTTAGATTAAAAAAAAATTGACAATACTTTCTACTTTAGGGGTATAATAACCCTCAGCTGTTAAATACAGTAGGTTTCTTTTGCGTATTTCGAAAAGTTGAGTACATTTGCAAAGTAAGATTATAATGGTAATAACTAGCACCTGATGAAATATTTGAATGCAAGAAATTGGTTTCGGGATAGATTGCGTATTCAGATTCGCAGACTGTTCCGTGTGATAACTTGTTGAAAGTAGTCTCATATAACGTAAGTTCAGTGAGGAATTCAACTGTAGATGTTCATAAAATCTGCGACAGTGCAGATTTGATACTCCTGCAGGAGCACTGGCCACCTAAGCAAGAGCTAAAATTCCTCTCTACCATCCATGATGACTTTATGTACCATGCGTCATCAGCAGTGGACTTGTCAGATGAATTAATGTACGGTAAGCCTTTTGCTGGTGTTGCTTTCTTAATAAGGAAAAATTTGTCAAAACATATACAATTTTTAACGAGATAATGTAAGGTTGTTAGGCATTGAATTAAAAGTGAACAATGAGTACATATTAATTGTAAACTGCTATTTACCATACAACAACGACAATAAGCTAGATGAATACATTGATTTATTGTAGAAAATTAAGTCATTATCAGATAACCCCAAATATTCTCACTGTATAATAATGGGGGACTTTAACGCACATGTGAACTTGTTATTCTTTGTAGAATTGGGTAACATGTGCGAGTCGGCCAATTTAAGTATAAGTGATGTAGATGTATTAGGGGTAACCAGTGGTAATTTTACATACTTTAGTGATATGAGTGGTACCACCAGGTGGATTGATCATTGTCTCACTAGTAATAATCTAAAGGATCGAATTGTCAGAGTTCATATTCTGCATGATTTCCTTCTTTCTGATCATAGACCATTAGAAATATTAATTGACTTTACCAATTTATGCGCAACACGACTTAACAAGAACTCAATAGGTAAGAATAAGAAATCATGGTAGGGCCAAGTGGTGGACTAGGGAAATAGGCGAGTTCATAAACGAGCGTAATAGAGCGTATAGACTTAATAAGCGCAATGGCACGGCAGCTAACTTTAATAGATATATCGAGCTTAGACGTCAGGTTAAAAGATCAGTTAGGAATGCTAAGCGTAATTTAGAGATACTTTTGCTGCGGATAGTAAACATAATCCAAAAAAGATTTTTGAATACGTTAATAATCGTAACCCGATAAAAGATAACATAGGCCCTCTAGTGGATGTTAATGGCGCTTTGGCTTCTGACGCACAAGCGATGGCGGGTATTTTCAATAACTTTTTTGCGACAGTTTTTACCGTAGAAGACGTAAATAATGTCCCGACGTGGAAGATATCGTTCCATTTAGTAGTGAGGCTATTTTGGATGAAATAACTGTTTACGAGGGTGAGATTGCGCATTATATTCATAAGCTAAAAGTTAGCAAGGCTCCAGGCCCGGACGCTTTTTATCCCAGACATTTGAAAGATTTGAAAGACGTTATCGTAGGCCCCTTAACGAAGATTTTTAATCAGTCACTCGAAACGGGGATTATTCCTGAAGACTTCAAATTAGCTAACGTCACACCTATTTTTAAAACAGGCGACAGCGCAGTAGCTAGCAATTATAGGCCGATTAGCTTAACGTCAATGGTCGGTAAACTTTTGGAATCCGTAGTTAGGGATTGTATCATCGATCACTTAGAAAGTAGAGATTTGATTAATAGTAGTCAGCATGGGTTTCGACGCCATAGGTCTTGTTTAACTAATTTGTTAGAATTTTACAACGAAATAGTTCGCGAATACGATAGGCATAGAGCGGCTTACGTTATTTATTTAGATTTTAAAAAGGCGTTCGATACAGTTCCGCATAGGAGATTAATTGCGAAGGTCAAAGCGCACGGTATACGCGGTCAGGTAGCTAACTGGTTAGAAGAATGGCTTCGTGCTGTTCGGAGGCAGAGGGTCGTAGTTAATGGTAGTGAATCGGGGTGGTTGGATGTAGGTAGCGGTGTCCCACAGGGTTCAGTGTTAGGCCCATTGCTATTCGTAATTTACATTAACGACATAGATGTAGGATTGACTAGTAACGTGTCAAAATTCGCGGACGATACTAAAATAGACGGTAAGGTTGTTAACGAGGACGATAGAAATAGGCTCCAAGACGATGTAAATAGGATTATAGAGTGGACAGATAAGTGGCAAATGCAATTTAACGTAGACAAATGTAAAGTTTTGCATATTTGTTCTCGTAACAATAATTACACGTACACGATGGATGATAGGAAGTTAGCGAGCGTTGACGAGGAAGTAGATTTAGGGGTACGCGTATCTAAGGATTTAAAGTTTAGGAACCAGTGCCTGGAGGCTAGCGCAAAAGCTAATAGGATGTTAGGCTTCAGAGCGCGTAATTTCGAATTTAAATCGAAGGATATTATATTGCCCCTTTACAAGTCCCTAGTCAGGCCTCATTTAGAATATGCCGTTCAGTTTTGGTGCCCGTACCTGCGTGAGGATATTGATAGGTTAGAAAGGGTTCAGCCTTCGTGCCACTAAACTGATTCCGTCATTGCGCAACAAGCCTTATGAAGATAGGATCAAAGAGTTAGACCTGTATTCACTCGAAACTAGGAGATAAAGGGGGGAGCTTATTGAAGTTTTTAAAATCGTTAATAACATCGATAACGTAAATTTTGACAAACTGTTCACTTTCGATAATAATAATACTCGTAATAACGGATTTAAGTTGCGTGGCAGACGTTTCATCACTAATATTGCTAAAAACTTCTTTACGTTTAAAGTAACTGATAAATGGAATAATCTTCTCGCGTCAGTCGTGAACTCTACCAGCGTTAATATGTTTAAGAACCGTTTAGATAGGCATTTTAAAAATATTAACGTTGTTTAATATAATAATAAAACAATCCCCCTCCCTCTCAGCCTCTCCCTTTTCCCTCTCAGCCTCCCCCTTTTCCCTCTCAGCCTCCCCCCTTTCCCTCTCAGCCTCTCCCTTTTTCCCTCTCAGCCTCACCCTTTTTCCCTCTCAGCCTCACCCTTTTTCCCTCTCAGCCTCACCCTTTTCCCTCTCCCTCGTTAAAATTATTAACGTTGTTTAATATAATAAAACAATTAGCAACAAGAGCTCTAGGGGTCGTGATAGAGGCTGAGTCTGTTGACAATAATGCCAGCTTGTGACATGCCAGTGTGTGATGCCAGTAAAAAAAAAAATTAGAGTAACACGATCGTAGATGTAGCTCGTAGCGTAAACTAACCCACCTTTTGTTTTACTTTACTTACTTTTTCTTTCTTCTTATCCTCTCCTTACTTGCATGTTTTTAGTTTGCACAGTATGATAGTGAGTTAAGACTGTGTTTGTGTGGTTTGTAAGCGTTCTTATTTTCCTTCTTTTCATCTTTCACCCCTTTCCTATTCTCTCCGACTATTTTTCTGACTTGGCAGTGGCCGACTGATGATGAAGGTGAGCCTTTCTTTCTCTTTTTCTGAATGAATGTTAACCCATGAGTGATAGGTGTTGCTACTTAATTAACCCCTTATTCTCTTCTCTTAACCCCCTACTCTTTCCTTTCTCTCGGGCTAAACTTAGAGTGGATCTTAGGGTCTTTGTTAGCCTTAGCTTCTGTAGATCTGTAGACACATCTTTGTCCCCAAAATTCTTTCACGCCCCCTCACCTTCTGTACTTGGAAGTTATGAGTTCCTACAATCAGGTGGGGTGGCTGGTCACGCTCATTTCCATCATCTTCTAAACTCACTAGCTCTTTCAGCGAATCAAAGTTGACGATCTGACGGTGAGCATGGTTAAGAGTGATACCTTCAGCATTCACGATGTATTTCATTTCATCCCCCAGCCTCACCCGTACTCCGTAAGTTTTTGGTCCTGTTGAGACAAAAGAATCAGCGTAGGTGCTATCTCCATACTCATCCTTGATAAAGTAGTTCAACTCTCCGAGGAATTCCCCAATAGAAGGCATATATTCACCTCTCTCGATGAATATCACACTATCTGTATCTGCGTAAAGAACTCTCCGTCCAAGAGAATGCAGCAGACTCCAAAATTTGATGCGGGCGTAGGCTGCTGTAAAACTGGCTACAGGAATGTTTGTGAAATGTGATGTATCTGTAGCCAATTCGGTACTGTTGTACTTATTATGTACGCATTACCCACATTTACGATCTCCATTACCTCTTTATCGATGACGTTGCCGTAATCCCCAACTTCGTTATAACTTTGAGCTAGATGGACGTTCCCCTCGTCTGTATTCTGCGCAAATTTTCCCCAAAGACTATTCAGGCACCACTTTGCACTAAAGCGCTTGTCAGGGTTCCGCAAAATTTGGCTCCGTTCAAGCTGTATCCCTTCACGATCACGGTAGCGTTAAATATACGCCGATTTTTCATTTTCGGTCTCAACTCCTCCCGGGTATACTGATGCTTCTACGTTTTCCTTCAAAAAAGTATTTATATATAGTGTGAAAAGGTTTGCTTTTGGAAAGTTCTGACTTTATATACTTGCGTTTTTTTCACATTGTTATAGTTAAGTAATTGAATATAAGTGGATTTTAGCGATTGAGAAGTTTTCATAGCATGCCGGCTTAATTTAACTTAAACTTGTGACAGTTATAAACTAATTTATCTTGCACGATGCCGTCGTAGAAAGCGTCGTGTGCTAAGTGTGGGGTAAGTCGGAGGTATACGGATTTTAAGGATTATAACGGCGGTCCTATGGCGATTACCGAGAGATCGTTTTTTTTTTCAATTTAAGGGAGGAAATAGTTGAAATAAAACGTAGTGTACGTGAGGTAACGGAAAGACTTGCAACGCTTGATGAGGGGTAGGGGTAGGGATACAGTTGACGAAAGCCAAACCAATACTAACGTTGAAGACGTTAGTAATTTGAAGGGTGAGGTGCGTAACCTAGTTTCTAGATTAGGTAGCTTATCGGGAAGGTTGGATAGAGTTGAAGAAGGGGTTAAGGTTGGTCAGAGATTAGTAGATGGGGAGGGATTTAGAGAAGTTAAGGGTGGAGCTAGGCTGCGTACGTTAGGCGATAGGAACCCCCCCCTTATCGAGGTTTCGAACCCTTTTGCTCATTTGGATAGGGACGTGAACGAGGGGGAAACTATTTTAACTGGGGACTCTTTAGTGCGCCATATGGACACAGAGTTCGTTGGACGGAATCCAACCAAGAGGAGGAGGGTCTGTCTCCCAGGGGCCAGGGTTGACAGAGTTCGAGACGAAGTGGATAGGATTGACGTTGCCTCCCGTCACTCTATGTTGGTGACGATGGTATGGGGGCAACGACTCGTATAGGCCCGATACGAGAGTGCCTTACCTTTTGGAGAGATATATGGGGTTAATTAGGTCCCTAAAAGCGAGGTCAGATAGGTCTTTAGTTCTTGGTATTACCCCTAGGCACGGTTTGGGTCTTAGGATTACGTCTAAAACAATATTTTTGAATATTAAATTAGAAGAGATGTGTGCTGAGGAAAATGTACCCTTCGCAAAGCTGTGGTCGGAATTCAGTGATCCTAGCCTTTTTATAAAAGATGGGGGTGCACTTTAATGAAATAGATAATGCTAGGCTAGGTAGGTTAATTGAAGAAAACGTTCGAAACCTGCCTAGGTCGAAGCCTTCTTTAAACGTTGTGGGTCCGGGAAACGCGGGCCCGACGTGAAAAACAGTTTAAAACGCTGACCCGTGATAAAAAATAACTTAAACGCTTTTTATTGTAACGCGCGTAGTATTAGAAATAAATTAAACGGATTTAAGGCAATAATTTATTCCGGCAACTACGATGTAGTTGCTATCACTGAAACGTGGTTAAATACCGTGACTCGGGACTTGTTGGGGGAACTTGATATAGCGGGTTTTAAACTCTTTACTAATGATAGGTTACATAGGATTGTTGGCAGCATTTTGCTGTACGTTCGTAATTCCCTTAGGGCTATCGAGGTTAAGATAGAATTTCCGGCAGCAATTAATGCGATATGCGTTGAAGTTAGGGCGCGTATTATTAATTTTAATTTTGTTGTTGTTTATAGACCTCCCGTTCAACCCCCCCATACCGATACTAGATTTTACTCACTTCTTGGTAATTTTATTCATAATCGGAATAGTACAATTGTCGGAGACTTTAACTACCCTAATGTTAATTATGAGACTTCTACTGGTAACGAGGAGGGTTTGAGACTGGTTGAGTTCATGGAAGATAACTTTTACGACAAATGTTTACCGAACCAACGCGCGGTGACAATATTTTAGACGTGGTGGTGACGAACGGCGAAAATATAGTCGAAGGTTTAGAAGTAGGCGAGAGTTTAGGATGTAGTGATCATCAAATTCTTAGGTTTAAGCTATTGATAGAAAACAATAAGAATAGTAACGTAATAGAAGTCCCTGATTTTTGTACGGCCAATTTTCATAGTTTTGCGGATAAGATGAGAGTAGTGGACTGGGATAGCTTATTTATGGGTAATGACACAAATTTGCATTGGGAGGCGTTTAAAGAAAGTTTTATGAATATCGAAAGGAGGTTATTCCTCGTAGGCCCAACCGCTAGAAATCATGGTAGGCCCAACCGCGCTAGAAATCATGGTAGGCCCAAGTGGTGGACTAGAGAAATAGCCGAGTTCATAAACGAACGTAACAGAGCGTATAGACTTAATAAGCGCAATGGCACGACAGCTAACTTTAATAGATATATCGAGCTTAGACGACAGGTTAAAAGATCAGTTAGAAATGCTAAGCGTAATTTAGAGATACTTATAGCTGCGGATAGTAAACATAATCCAAAAATTTTTGAATACGTCAATAATCGTAAGCCGATAAAAGATAACATAGGCCCTCTAGTGGATGTTAACGGCGCTTTGGCTTCTGACGCTCAGGCGATGGCGGGTATTTTCAATAACTTTTTTGCGACAGTTTTTACCGTAGAAGACGTAATAATGTCCGACGTGGACGATATCGTTCCATTTAGTAGCGAGACTATTTTGGATGAAATAACTGTTTACGAGGGTGAGATTGCGCATTATATCGATAGGCTAAAAGTTAGCAAGGCTCCAGGCCCTGACGCTTTTTATCCCAGACATTTGAAAGATTTGAAAGACGTTATGTAGGCCCCTTAACGAAGATTTTTAATCAGTCACTCGAAACGGGATTATTCCTGAAGACTTCAAATTAGCTAACGTCACGCCCATTTTTAAAAAAGGCGACCGCACAGTAGCTAGCAATTATAGGCCCATTAGCTTAACGTCAATTGTCGGTAAACTTTTGGAATCCGTAGTTTGGGATCGTATCATCGATCACTTACAAAGTCGCGATTTGATTAATAGTAGTCAGCATGGGTTTCGACGCCATAGATCTTGTTTAACTAATATGTTAGAATTTTATAACGAAATAGTGCGCGAATACGATAGGCATAGAGCGGCTGACGTTATTTATTTAGATTTTAAAAAGGCGTTCGATACAGTTCCGCATAGAAGATTAATTGCGAAGGTTAAAGCGCACGGTATACGCGGTCAGGTAGCTAATTGGTTAGAAGAATGGCTTCGTACTAGGAGACAGAGGGTCGTTGTTAATGGTAGTGAATTGGGGTGGTTGGATGTAGGTAGCGTGTCCCACAGGGTTCAGTGCTAGGCCCATTTCTATTCTTAATTTACATTAACGACATAGATGTAGGATTGACTAGTAACGTGTCAAAATTCGCGGACGATACTAAAATAGGCGGTAAAGGTTGTTAACGAGGACGAGAGAAATAGGCTCCAAGACGATGTAAATAGGATTATGGAGTGGACGGATAAGTGGCAGATGCAATTTAACGTAAACAAATGTAAAGTTTTGCATATAGGTTCTCGTAACAATAATTACACGTACATGATGGATGATAGAGAGTTAGCGAGCGTTGACGAGGAAGTAGATTTAGGCGTACGCGTATCTAAGGATTTAAAAGTTAGGAACCAGTGCCTGGAGTCTTGCGCAAAAGCTAATAGGATGTTAGGCTTCATAGCGCGTAATTTCGAATTTAAATCGAAGGATATTATATTGCCCCTTTACAAGTCCCTAGTCAGGCCTCATTTAGAATATGCCGTTCAGTTTTGGTGCCCGTATTTGCGTGAGGATATTGATAGGTTAGAAAGGGTTCAGCGTCGTGCCACGAAACTAATTCCGTCATTGCGCAACAAGCCTTATGAAGATAGGATTAAAGAGTTAGACTTGCATTCAGTCGAAACTAGGAGGTTAAGGGGGAACTTATTGAAGTTTTCAAAATCGTTAATAAGATCGATAACGTAAATTTTGACAAACTGTTCACTTTCGACAATAGCAATACTCGTTATAACGGATTTAAGTTGCGTGGCAGACGTTTCATTACTAATATCGCTGAAAACTTCTTTACGTTTAAAGTAATTGATAAATGGAATAATCTTCCCGCGTCAGTCGTAAACTCTACCAGCGTTAATGTGTTTAAGAACCGTTTAGATAGGCATTTTAAAAATATTAACGTTGTTAAAATAAAACAATTGAACAGGAGCTCTGGTGGTGTCGGGATGAGTCTGTTGACGATAATGCCAGCTTGTGACATGCCAGCTGTGATACCAGCAATGAAATTATTAAAAAAAAAATTAGACTAACACGAACGTAGATGTAGCTCGTAGCGTAAACTAACCCACTTTTTGTTTTACTTTACCTACTTTTTTTTCTTATGCTCTCCTTACTTGCATGTCTGTAGTTTGCATGGTATGACAGTGCGTTAAGACTGTGTTTGCATGGTTTGTAAGCGTTCTTATTTTATTTCTTTTCATCTTTCACCCCTTTCCGGCAGAGTGGGCTGCATCCTCTACCTCCTTATGGAGTGGAGGACCGGTCTGCAACAGCTGTAAGTATTCTCTTCGACTATTTTCCGACTTGTCGGCAGTGGCCGGCGGATGATGATGGTGTCCTTCTTTCTCTTTTTCTCAATGAATTTTAACCCACGAATGATTTGCTACTTACTTAACCCCATATTCTCTTCTTTTAATCCCTTACTTTCTTCTTTCTGTCGGGCTAACCTTAGAGTGGATCTTAGGGTCTTTGTTAGCCTTAGCTTCTGTAGATCTGTAGATCTTCAGTATTTTGTACACGTGACGAGTGGCTATGGAAAGCTCAGAACTTTTATAAACGTCTCTGATTTTCCTCTGGTTTATTGTGTGATTAGAGTCCCTACTCTTCTCCTCTGAGGACTTCACACACAGGCGGAACATGAGTTTGTGGTCTTTAACAACGGGCAAGATTGTCATTCATATGTCGAGAGGGAGTAGCTCATGTACGAAAGAAGGGCAAAGTAGTTCTCTTTCAAATTAGCTGAGAACTCTTCGATGGCAGGCAAAACGGGACCCACGATTTTTTTCAGGTGCGTCTACGGGGTACGGATTGTTCTTCATCACGTAAGGGTATAATGAGCAGAAATCGTAGTAATGAGTTTTCACCCCGTCCTTAGGTGGAAAGTATAGTTTGAATGGGTTTGTACGCCAGCCAAACAAACTATCGCCGCATTTGAGGGGGTCCAGCACCATTGTTCGTTTGATAGCCCTTATTCCTTCCCGATACTGCTCATCGGCTTCCATCCAGGCATCATATTCGTGTTCCCACAAAACTCTGTGAGTGAACTGGGAGCTTATAAGTTGGTCGCGGGTACGGGTCCATGCGAGACTGTCGGCAGGAGATTTGCCATGGATATCTCCTATGATGCCACACTCAGTACGTGGGTTTCCATGCCACCAGCGTCCGTTAAAGGAGTACGCCGTCTTCTCACCAGTGGCGGGGTCCTCGCTTAAACCATCTACCCCAGAAAAACGCCCATTGATCTTGATTGCCACTTCCCTCTTGTTGCGCGCATGTTTTATGTATCCACCTGTCTGCTGTTGTATGTGTGTGAGCCAGTAATTAGCCTTATACCCATAACAGCGAGGAACGTTTAGGGGAATGACGGCTACCTTGTCTTTAGGCATGAAGTTATTCTTCAATTCAGTAAAACACAATGAAGAAATCGTAGTTACGGCTTCTTCATTAATCAGAATCTATTTTTCGAAAATAGATACATGCGCGATGTATCGCTAAATACATAGTACCTAGTCTTATTCACACAATGTACGGATGTGGCAAAAATTGTGGTGTTAGCCAATCAAATGTGCCTCAATCAGCATAAGAACTTTTTGGAAGTTTATTAAGAAGCTACAAGCGAACGTTACGGATATTTGGTTTGTGACCTTCACCCGCGAAACACGTTTAGGGTACTTCTAAGAACGGATATATTTCCAAACGAGCCTGAAACAGTGTATATCCCAGAATGACAAAGAGGCTAAAGAAATACCGTGAATTAATAAAAATCTATCATTGGCTGCCACTAACTCTCAAGCACCTGTTAAAAATATTGACTCTGACTTTTTAAAATGCATCTGCGAAATCTGTCTTAACGTTATAAAATGCAATGTACCAATGAAGCCCTCTCAGATGTCTCGTCTACGTCGTTACAAGAACATAATACACGCACTAGCTCGTAAAAGTTAAACCGTGGGGAAGGAAAAGCGTATTATTGTACAAAAAGGGGGGTTCATTCCTACCCATCTTATTTTCAGTTTTGGGACCTTTATTTTCTAGTTAATATAATAAAGAACGTAGTCGTGATTCCACGCGAGGTGTACGCTTCACTACAAAAAAAATAGTCCAGATACGGTACTAGAACCCTGTAAAAGCAGGTTTAAAAGAATGGAAAGGGAATTGGTAGACCTATTAAATAGTGAAAAGTCTCCTGATGAGAAAAGAATCTTATACCGAGAAGCTCTGCAAAAAATTCTTAATGAGTACGAAATTTATAAGAAACCGGTGGAGTTTCTCGTCGTTGTCAAACATAGGGGCGATACTGGTAATGGCGAACCTGTAGAGGAACAAGTAAAGAACAACGGTGCGAGTCCGCAACAACTCGAACATGTATTAAAAAAATAGGCTCCCTCACACATTGAGGAATGAAGGACTAAATCTTTATGATCTATTGAGTGAGGATCTCATTATACAATGGTCCGATATAGGCGAGGTTGTTGTTGAAGGGTCAAAGGTACAAGGTTCGAACATCATTGATATCGTACATTGTTTGGTGAGAAAGTGAGATAGGCCACCACCAGCATTATGGAAGCGTATTAAAGCTAGAATACAACAGGTAAACATCTCAAAAACACTGATAGGTAATCAGAATATGTTAAAAGACTCGGGGCAAGTAACGCATGTACCACAGCTGAACACACTTTCGACTAGATGGTGGCGTCTCTGAAGCGGAAAAAGAAGAGACCAACCAGCAACTCCCAACCCTCCACGCGCGACTCTAAAATACGCAAATGGCTAACATATTAAGAAAAAGTTATGACATTTCCAATCCAGCCTCCTACGGGGGTCAATAGACTGTACAGAGGCGTTTATAATGAGGGAATAGAGAAAAAAGATGGTGAGAAGTTTTTGCGTGAGCAGTACGCTTATACACTTCATAAACCGGTGAGAAGAAGGTTTAAAACTGCCAAGACAGTAGCCTCATCGACTGATTCTATTTGGCAGACTGATTTAACAGACATGCAAAGGTATTCGGTTTATAATGGCGGCTATAGATACATTCTCTTCATAATAGATGTATTCGCAAGATATTTGTGGCTAATTACACTGAAAAATAAGTCGCCTGAAACAGTTGCTAAAGCTACAAAAGCGCTGATGTTGAAGGAAAACAGGATTCCTGGCTATTTTTGTACGGACACAGGGGAAAGAATTTGTAGGCCGAGCTTTTCAGAACATGTTGGCAGAGTTTAATATCAGTTATTACACTAGCAATTCTATACATAAGGCATCTTTAGCCGAAAGAGTTCAGCTACCATAAAGGAACGCATGCATCGTTATTTCACACATAAAAACACATACAGATATGTAGACATTCTGGAGTCGCTGGCTTCATCCTACAATCGCTCACACCACCGAATGATTGGTACATCATCTAACGAAATTTTAAAAAGAGGTACGCATACAGAACCTGAAGTGAGAAAAGATAACCGTAGAGCACCACCACGCACTGTGCGTTTCAAAATCAATTCTGTAAGACTGTCGCGTTCGGGGAATAAATTCGCGAAAGGATTTGAGCAAGGCTGGATTCGTGAGATTTTTAAAGTTAGAGCTATGAGGCCTAAAGACGAGGTGATGTATTACGTTCAAAATTTGAATGGGGAAGAAATTGCAGGTGGCTTTTATGGCGACGAGTTGCAGAAAGTGATATTTAATTTACGAAAAAAAGTTTTTAAAATTTTAAAAAAATTACGAAGCAAAGGTTCAGGAAAGAAAAAAATGTACCTAGTAAAATGGCTACGTTACCCAGAAAGCTTCAACACCTATATAAAAGCTGCTGCAATAATGAATCTTAAATAGTATGCAGTATAGCGCCTAACCACTTCTACGTCATACTCTCGTCCTCTGTCTTTCTCTCTGTACATCCTAACCATACCCTGTCCAACTTTATAACAGAAATGCATTGGGCCATTGAATTGGGTCGTGAATCGTATGAGGTTGGAATATGCGAATTTCAATTGGCCACCAAGTTTTTAAGCATTGACAAAAAAGAGCCCGTTTTTATGATTCTTAGAAACCGTGATGAATGTGAAAAGGCGAGAGTAACTCGGGACGGTACTCTGGGTTCCGCCTGGTGTGGGGAGGCGCAGTACTACAATACAGAAGTAACACTAGGGCCGGGCCATTATGACACAACCGAGGATATTGTGAGAGACTTAAATGGGAGTCTAAAAAGTTCAAATCTTATGTCTGATTTAATGTACGAAATCGTAAACAAAGATAAACCAGCACATTCTTTGACTTTAAAATCGAAGGCTCACAGAAATATTAAAGAAAGAGTGCTGTACAAAATTATACCTGGGGGCAGATATGAACTAGCCTTCCAAAGAGATACTTTTCAAGAGCCACATCATGACCTGATGATTTTACTGGTCCAGATAAAATTAGAGAAATTGAACGATGGAGAGCCTCCCTTGAATATGTGCTATATTTACAGCAATATCGTTGGGCATCAGTTTGTTGGTGACACCCAGGCACGACTGCTGCGAATCGCTCACATTCCCAGTCATAGAGGAAAGAGCTTGAGCATTATATACGACAAGCCTTATTATGCCAAAGTCGCAACTAACTTACTGACCAGTATCTCAATATATATAAGACGATTGAGGGGAAAGTTTTCCATTCGGTGACGGGGACTTAACAGTGAAGCTTCACTTCCGTCGTACTGTGATAGAATGAACCAATGGCCATTCACAGTCTACCAAGAGGTAAGAGAGCAGCGTGGGAGCGGCATTGGGTCCATTCTTTCACCTATACTGAGTACGGCTGTCCCCTTGCTAAAGAGTGGTGCCAGATATCTCGGCAGAAAAGCATTACAATCAGGTCTTAACCCGGTGGAAGACATAATGGCAGGGACTAAGCGTTAAGAAACTCGCATAAAACATTTAAAACGTACACGGGATGAAATTGTCAAAGATGCAAAGAGAAAAATGCGTGGCGGTGTAAATAAAAACTGGAAGAAAAGGAGCACTGTACGGAGGAAGAAGAAGGGGTTGCCAACTCGTGGTGTTAAACGTAAAAGGACATAAAATAAAGAAATGTTCTAAGCGCATGAAACCTCTGGTTGACCACTTTTTCAACTGATATAAGCTAAGGCTGTTGCACTCGTGGGTCATAGACTGATTGCTACTTGCCAAGAGAGGTAGCACTACTTTTGACGCGTCATAGCACACTTCATCCATCTGAGTACTTCGCAATGTTGTAAATCGGAGCAGCCGTCTTTGATATGCCTCCTACACAAACATATATAGAACACAGCCAATTTATTACAGTTAATCCACTAAACACCACCAAGTGCTCTTATAGAATTCGTGATCCCGAGGTCAGGCCCTTACTTTTTTTACCCAAGCTGTGTGCACATGTATGCTAAACTACGAACAGCGCATTCAGATGGGTCGGATTGCGAAAACGACTTCGTCGTATATCCAGAGACGAACTTTCTAAACACCATATTCAGTCAGTGTGACGTGTATTTAAGTCAGACCAACATCCCGGCTGGGTCTGGATACTACCACCTACGATCCTATCTGGAAAATGTACTCAACTTTTGAAAAGAAGCGAAGGACACCTTTTTAACTGCCGAAGGTTATTATCAGGCTAAAGATGAAAGTAATATGAAGAGTATGTTTAAAAATCTAAAAAGATGTATGACTGGTAAGGCCGTCTGCAAACAGATTTCACTTTACACGAGAAGTTGCTTGTGAACGGGGTTGATATGAAATTAAAACTCACCTATAAAACTCACCTATAAGTCCCCAGCAGAGCGATATTATCTCACTTAGACTCGAGTTCAACAGCCCGATAGTTACTCCTATTAGCGTAGTAGTTTATCTTGAGTAGCAAGCTCTAATCGAAGTTGACAGGTTTAGGGGCGTTGTGACCGACTTTTAAAAATGGGTACGATTACACTCCAGAGAGTAATGAAGAGTGACCGATTCACAGGAGGCATATTTATCGGAGTGATTGCGAAGAATGAAACGGTGAAACTTACACCAATGAGAGACTGCGGCGCACTTATTATGAATACAGACGTGAGCAGTGGAGAAGGGATCCACTGGATAGTCGTTTATTTTAAAAATAGGGAGCGAAAGTACTATTCTAATTCCCTGGGTAAGCATCCATGGAATGATGCTATTATTGTAAAATTTCTCGAACAACTCCAAATTCCACAAATCGTTTGGAATCCCTATCGAATCCCTATCGTTTCTAGAGTTTGTTCAGCAACATATGTGGGCAGTACTGTTTGTGTTTTCTCATTCATATGGCCTCGGGAATTTTTTTAAATTATATGACTCATGTGTTCCTGCGAGTAATGATGAGGTAGTATGCAGCCAGATAAAAAAGCAATTCCCTTTTGTAGTCACCCGGTGTAATGTGTGAAGTTGTATGTGTATACACATTTATGTAATTGTAACGACAAATATCTTCAACAATTATTTTATTTTCCAATATGCTGTGTGCACAGTATAGCTGCTAGTATTATAATGTGTAAATTTATAAAATGTTCTTTCTAATATTAAATTGTGTAACGCTTAAGGACGAGTATTATGTTTTGTAACTAATTTAAAATGTAATGGTTGTTATTATTTATATATACACATATATTTGTGCAGAATGCAATGGGAAACAATGTTAGTATGATGAATTTATCTATTTTAAAATATGTGGAAATAGTTTATAAGTATTAAAAATCTCGCACTTCATTTCACCATGTAATAATAATAATAATAATAATAATAATAAACAGTAATATAATAGGGGTTCATGCTTACCCTATTCGGCTAATACAAAAAACTTACATTATTTCTGCAATTAATTCGCAGTCGCGTTGTGAATCTCCAGGGTTCGTGGCTGTGATGTAAAATTTCTGATTCATCACCCTCTTCCACATCAGTGGTACAAAGCTGGAGTTCCTCCACACCGTTCCGGAACACTTCTGCAAAACGCTCCATCTCAGCTCCATTGGTTTAAAAGAAAAAATAACAAATTTTCAGTGGAAAATAAACTACAGAATGGAATGTTGCCAAACTGCAGTTTTAACATGATGCCAAAAATTATACTGGCACGATTTCGCGAATATTATAGAATTCTTTCGAAAATTCACCTTCCTCAAAATAAATAGTTCTGTGATTTAGTTGCATAATAAATGTCGATGACCTCGATAATATATATATATATATATATGTATATATGTATGTATGTGGGTATGTATATATATATATATATATATATATATATGTATGTATGTGGGTGTATATATATATATATATATTAACCCCTCCGTCTATGGCCTTGAGCTGTTCCAGGTTGACGGGGGTTCTGGTTCGGTGGCAGCAACGAATTTGTTACTCTGGAGTACCTGGTACCGTATAGAGAATCGCAGACGTTTCTCTTACTCGTATACTACTCTCCGATTTCTTGTAGTGGATCGCAGGATTCTGTGAAGCTTACTAAATTCTCTAAGGGTTCCCCGATTCTTCTTGTAATGTATCGGGAAATTATTTTTCTCGATTTTAAGAGTAACTTTTCTGAGGAAAACAAGGCTGAAGGAGAAGACAAAGCTATTCTCTTAATGTAGATAAAATGTTACAGGTAATGCTCAGCCTCTAAGTCAGATCAGACAATCAGAATGAACATTGGAGAAAATTTATGGGCTTATATACTGAAATTTTCAATGACATCATTATTATTTAATGCTGATCTGTTTTTGTTTTTAATTCTCAATAGGCTGATTTACTTTACAAAATATTTAAAGATAAGGTAAATATTTTAGCTGTAGCAATATCTAGACTGATAAGCAAGATATTTGAAGATCTACAGAGCTACAGAAGCTAAGGCTAACAAGGACCCTAAGATCCACTCTAAGTTTAGCCTGAGAGAAAGGAAAGAGTAGGGGGTTAAGAGAAGAGAATAATGGGTTAATTAAGTAGCAACACCTATCACTCATGGGTTAACATTCATTCAGAAAAAGAGAAAGAAAGGCTCACCATCATCATCAGTCGGCCACTGCCGACAAGTAAGAAAAATAGTCGGAGAGAATAGGAAAGGGGTGAAAGATGAAAAGAAGTAAAATAAAAAAGCTTACAAACCATGCAAACACAGTCTTAACTCACTATCATGCAAACTACAGACATGCAAGTAATGAGAGGATAAGAAGGGAAAAAAAAAGAGCAGGTAAAGTAAAACAAAAAGTGGGTTAGTTTACACTACGAGCTACATCTATGATCGTGTTAGTCTAATTTTTTTTTTTTTTGCTGGCATCACACACTGGCATGTCACAAGCTGACATTATTGTCAACAGACTCATCCTCGATCACCACCCTTAGAGCTCCTGTTGCTAATTGTTTTGTTATATTAAACAACGTTAATAATTTTAACGACGGAGGGGGAAAAGGGTGAGGCTGAGAGGGAAAAGGGTGAGGCTGAGAGGGAAAAGGGTGAGGCTGAGAGGGAAAAGAGGGAGGCTGAGAGGGAAAAGGGGGAGGCTGAGAGGGAAAAGGGGGAGGCTGAGAGGGAAAAGGGGGAGGCTGAGAGGGAGAAGGGGGATTGTTTTATTATTATATTAAACAACGTTAATATTTTTAAAATGCCTATCTAAATGGGTCTTAAACATATTAACGCTCCTAGAGTTCACGACTGACGCGGGAAGATTATTCCATTTATCAGTTACTTTAAACGTAAAGAAGCTTTTAGCGATATTAGTGATGAAACGTCTGCCACGCAACTTAAATCCGTTATTACGAGTATTATTATTATCGAAACTGAACAATTTGTCAAAATTTATGTTATCGATGTTATTGACGATTTTGAAAACTTCAATAAGCTCCCCCCTTTATCTCCTAGTTTCGAGTGGATACAGGTCTAACTCTTTAATCCTATCTTCATAAGGCTTGTCGCGCAATGACGGAATCAGTTTCGTGGCACGACGCTGAACCCTTTCTAACCTATCAATATCCTCACGCAAGTACGGGCACCAAGACTGAACGGCATATTCTAAATGAGGCCTGACTAGGGACTTGTAAAGGGGCAATATAATATCCTTCGATTTAAATTCGAAATTACGCGCTATGAAGCCTAACATCCTATTAGCTTTTGCGCAAGACTGTAGGCACTGGTTCCTAACCTTTAAATCCTTAGATACGCGTACGCCTAAATCTACTTCCTCGTCAACACTCGCTAACTCCCTATCATCCATCGTGTACGTGTAATTATTGTTACGAGAACCTATATGCAAAACTTTACATTTGTCTACGTTTAATTGCATCTACCACTTATCCGTCCACTCTATAATCCTATTTACATCGTATTGGAGCATATTTCTATCGTCCTCGTTAACAACCTTACCGCCTATTTTAGTATCGTTCGCGAATTTTGACACGTTACTAGTCAATCCTACATCTTTGTCGTTAATGTAAATTACGAATAGCACTGGGCCTAACACTAAACCCTGTGGGACACTGCTACCTACATCCAACCACCCCGATTCACTACCATTAACTACGACCCTCTGCCTCCGACCACGTAGCCATTCTTCGAACCAGTTAGCTACCTGACCGCGTATACCGTGCGCTTTGACCTTCGCAATTAATTTCCTATGCGGAACTGTATCGAACGCCTTTTTAAAATCTAAATAAATAACGTAAGCCGCTCTATGCCTATCGTATTCGCGCACTATTTCGTTATAAAACTCTAACAAATTAGTTAAACAAGATATATGGCGTCGAAACCGATGCTGACTACTATTAATCAAATCCCTACTTTCTAAGTGATCGATGATACGATCCCTAACTACAGATTCCAAAAGTTTACCGACCATTGACGTTAAGCTAATGGGCCTATAATTGCTAGGTACTGCGCGGTCTCCTTTTTTAAAAATAGGCGTGACGTTAGTTAATTTGAAGTCTTCAGGAATAATCCCCGTTTCGAGTAACTGATTAAAAGTCTTCGTTAAGGGGCCTACGATAACGTCTTTCAAATCTTTCAATTGTCTGGGCTAAAAAGCGTCAGGGCCTGAGCCTTGCTAACTTTTAGCCTATCGATATAATGCGCAATCTCACCCTCGTAAACAGTTATTTCATCCAATATAGTCTCGCTACTAAATGGAACGATATCGTCCACGTCGGGGACATTATTTAATTCTTCTTCGGTAAGAACTGTCGCAAAAAAGTTATTGAAAATACCCGCCATCGCCTGTGCGTCAGAAGCTGAAGCGCCATTAACATCCACTAGAGGGCCTATATTTTCTTTTATCGGCTTACGATTATTAACGTATTCAAAAAACTTTTTTGGATTATGTTTACTATCCACAGCTATAAGTATCTAAATTACGCTTAGCATTCCTAACTGATCTTTCAACCTGACGTCTAAGCTCGATATATCTATTAAAGTTAGCTGCCGTGCCATTGCGCTTATTAAGTCTATACGCTCTATTACGCTCGTTTATGAACTCGCCTATTTCCCTAGTCCACCACTTGGGCCTACCATGATTTCTAGCACGCTTGGGCCTACGAGGAATAAACTCCCTTTCAATAGTCCTAGAACTTTCTCTAAACGCCACCCAATGCAAGATGAAGCTATATTTTTGTTTTAAACCGCATATTGACAGATCTGATGTTATCAAGTTTTTGCCGAGTTAACTAAAAATGGAAATTGAAATATGCATTTTATGATGAATTACAATTAAACTTGCATATGAGAAAAAATTAAATGCTTGAGATTTAAAATTAAACGTTAAGCATGATATGACTTCATGTTTTATAACGAAGAGAGAATGTATACAGAAAACGAACATTGCAGAACTTATCAAGATTACGTTATTAAGCTAAATCTAAAAAAAAATGATTAAGTAATTTAATTAAAAAGAAATAATTCACCAGTTATTCAGCAGAAATAAAATAGAAAGCGAATAAATTTTTTTTTCCGAAATTCGTCAGCGATATGCGAATTTGGACTCAATATGTAAAAGTGAATATAAGAATATAAATATATAAGAATGTAAGGATTATGTAAATACAAGGATTATATAAATATACGAATTATATAAATATACGAATTATACAAATATACGAATTATATAAATATACGAATTATATGAATGAATATAAGGGATTTAAAAACTATATCCTCTCCCAAAGTTTAAACTCTGTAAATTAACCAAAATAAGATAAGAAAACAATAACGACAAATTTATTATTTATTGCAAACATAATAAATAGAAAACCATAATTTACATAGGATAAAATATTTTAATATGCTCACATAAGTTATTAAAAGCATTTCAATTAAATCTATCGCGCCACATAAATTCTCGCAGGTACCAATGTAAGAAATCGCGCTTGCATCCCATCATTTCTTTAATGCGTTGTTTATGCTTGTGCCAGGAAAACCTGGCAGAATTTTATTCTATGAAGGGTGATCTTGCATATTGCAATGACGTCAATGGACTAATGGAGGCTCCAGGACGAAAGCATATACCACATGATGAGTGGCGACTGTTCATAGACTCCTGTAAATATAGTTTAAAGGCGATGCTTTTGTATACTGGGAATATGTGTCCTTCTGTTCCAGTAGCACATACAACACACATGAATGAATCCCATGAGAGCATGGCTTTGATTCTCCAGACCATTAGTTACCATAAATACGGATGGAGTATATGCAGCGACCTAAAAGTCATTGCGCTTCTTATGGGCATGCAGCAAGGTTTACAAATTATTGCTGTTTTTTATGTGAATGGGATAGCAAAGCCAAGAATCATCATTATGTGGTTAAAGAATGGTCCGGTAGGCGAAGCTTAGTGCCAGGAGAGAAAAGTGTTTCCCATGAGCCCCTTGTCAGCGCACAAAAGGTTCTTTTGCCACCCCTCCACATTAAACTTGGTTTAGTGAAAAATCTCGTCAAAGCTATGAATAAGGATGGCGAAGGATTCCTTTATTTGAGAAACAAATTCCTAGGACTGAGCAATGCTAAAATTAAAGAAGGCATTTTATTGGACCTAAATCCGAGCACTTACGGCTGACAACCACTTTGATGATCTTTTAAATGAGACTGAAAAAACAGCGTGGCAGGCGTTCAAAGATATCACTGCTAATTTC
The DNA here is from genome assembly GCA_023014485.1 of Bathynomus jamesi. Taxonomy (NCBI): domain Eukaryota; kingdom Metazoa; phylum Arthropoda; class Malacostraca; order Isopoda; family Cirolanidae; genus Bathynomus; species Bathynomus jamesi. Next base: position 166,116 of record JAJOZX010005714.1, read on the forward strand.
TTAGGAAACGTTAAATCCGACAACTGTGCTATAATCATATGAAGCAATGGGGTGCAATATGTCATTGAAGATCCATATTCTCAATTCATATTTAGAGTTTTTTCCAGAAAACTTGGGTGCGGCCAGCGACGAACACGGTGAAAAGTTCCATCAGGATATTTCTAGCATGGAAAAAAGATAAGCAGGAAAGTGGAACCCAAATATCCTGGCTGATTAATGTTGGTCCTTAATCAGCGAGACTCTCGATGCAAGTCGTAAACGCAAGACAAAAAGGAAGAATTTTTAAAAGGTTAAGTAATAAATTCTTTATTTTGTTTTTCATGATTCTCTAAAAAATGGTGGGTGATACAGCATTTTTATTTGCAGATTTGAATTCAGCGCACTAAAAGTGACCAAAAACAGCTATGTTAAGGCAGCATAAAAGTTTGAATTTGTGAAAACGTTATTAGCAATAAGAAATGGTTACACAGTATAATCCTTAAGTAAATACAATGACGACAAACCCTAATTTAGGTAAGCTAATGAGATATGCAGCAGTGAACACACAATAAATAATTAAGTCAATAATAATGAAATAATGAGATAATGAAATATTGAATAATGAGATAATGATAATAATGAGATAATGAAAGTAAGGTATGGTGCAGTAAATGGATTAGGTCAGTAAAATGAATGCATAAAGAAACAAATAAACAATCTGATAAAAAAATACAGTAAGATGGTTGAAACGTTAAAGTAATTGAACAAGCCTACTGTAGTGTTAATAGGAAAGTTAGTTTGCCGGTGTTGTGCATACACTTTTGGGCCTACTTGGTTAGGCAGAGTTTATGGACTTTTCAGCTTTGAATTATGAATAGTCTAGCGCAGCGTAACAAAACACTTTGGGCCAAGTGGGGGGCCTACAAGAAGCTTACCGACCTGCGATTTCGACGGAAATAACTCCGAAAACTACCAGCGGCTACGTGAAGGTTGACCGTACTGCGTTTCGACGTAGGTAACTCTGAAGACTATTAAGGGCCTACGTGAAGGTTGACCGTACTGCGTTTCGACGTGGATAGTCTGAGGACGTATTGACGTACCAGCAGGAGGATGTGTTGTGGGCCGGTTGATAGACTTGTTGAAAGGGCGCCGATCGAATTGTGGTGAAGGATGAGTGAAACCAGTGCCAGAAGGATGACGCCGGTAGAGTGAAGTTTGCTTCTGGCGGGATGAAATTGTAGGTCGCCTCAAGTGTTGATTCGCCTCTTTTATTGCTGAAATTTTGCTTGAAGGACTGAGGCCGGCTGAGGTCGAACGGCGCTACGTGAAAGGGGAGATTCACGAGAAGGAGTAACGAGCAGGGTGAGGGCTTCTTTAGTGAACTCTGACTTATATAGGCTCGGAAGACGCTAACTTTTCCCGAGCCTTTTTGGGAAAAAGCAAGCACCCTTTTGTTTCTCTCTCCTTCCCAGATGTTTGCGAACGGCGAGGAAAAGAATTTCACTGATCGGTTTCTACATATATATATTGAGGGGTCGTGCGTCTTAAGGTACCTAAGCGCCACCACAGGCGTGGTTTGGGTTATAATGACCTTACGACACTAGAAGTATGGTTGAAAACCTTATGAAGCGAACTACTTTTTTCACCTCTATCGCCAGCTAGGCTCTGCCGCCCAGATGTGATGCGCGTCTTAAGGCCCCAATATCCCGTTCTCTGGGTGGCAGGAACAGCAAGAGGAGCGCGAGCCAATGAAAACATGGCAGCCACGCCGCTCTGCTCTCTGATTGGCCACCCGCTCCACGCGCCGAGAGGGACACGACACAAACATCCCGCCAGTACCATAAGACTCGCGTTGCTGTTAGCGGACATCCTGTGTTCGTGCTCAAATTGCTGAATATTGCGTGGATTATTCTATTCACCCGGCTTCTAACTATTATCAACGTGTGCAGCAATGTCTCACCGTGCTAGTGATAGTGATGAAAAATCAATGGAATCATTCTGTGCCAGAAATCGCACCCAAAGTTCGGCATAATAAGAAAATCAAAAAATTAAAAAAATATATATATAAAATATAAAATATGAAAATCTATTCCAAAAACTCATCAACATCTTCATTAACATACTTAGAACTCTAATTTAGCCAAAAATGAACGTTCTAGCTCAATTAATAACAGAGATACTATTGCCAGGATATTTGCTGAACTTTGGAGACGATTTCTGGCGAATTTTAAATTTGGCGCTTAGGTACCTCGAGAAGCGGGACCCCTCAAATTTATTATATATATATATATATATTCCTGTAACTTATTGTATGAAACGTTACTTACAGCATGTCGCCGTCCGTCTTCAAAAATGGATGGAGTAACATAGCAATCTAATTCATTGTTAACGGGAACTGCCTCCCTACCGAAATAAAAAAAAGAGCCCATTTCAATATACAAAAAACGTCACTTGCGAAACAAAAAATGAACACTATATATGAAACAGCGAAAGCGGAATTATATCACGAAAAAATCTCTCTAACCTATAAGAGATGCCCACGTACAAAGACACAACGTCGCAGATGATAGAACTCATTTTGGATTAGTGAAGAAGCGAGGTGCACACTGTGAAAAAAAAAGAAAAAAAAATATATATATACGTATATATATAATACACAGACCTTGGATGGAAAAAGGAACTCTTCTGGGAAAATTGAATCCACTATAGTCCGAATAAATAACGGTAAATGACAAACCCTATAGTTTTTTTCTTTTTTCATGATGTTAGCCAAACGTGGGCAACGGGTCACTCGGAATGAGGCCCCAAAAATATAGCTTCCCTCACCATCTATCTGCAAAGCAGATAGGATCCAACTTTGGGACGGGATCTAGGGTTTAATATTCAGAGTATAATGGATTTAATTTTCCCAGAAGAGTTCCTTGTTCTGTGCACGGTCTGTATGTATCATAGAAAACCTCACGGGACCATTCTGAGTTCAATCTCATATATATATATATATATATATATATTATATATATATATATGTGTATAATTAATGTAAAGAACGACGCTTCTGTAGAAGAGTGTTTCGCACAAGATGAGGAGGGAGAACGAGCAAATGAAAAATGAGGCACCTACGAGGAATCGAACCGGGATCATCCAATTGCCGGTCGGATATATTAACCACTACACCAAGGACCCCGATTAGTCAGTACTCGTAATTCTCCTACATACGAGCGGATCCCTGGTTCAATTCCTGGGAGGTGCCTCATTTTTCATTTGCTCGTTCTCCCTCCTCATCTTGTGCGGAACACTCTTCTACACAAGCGTCGTTCTTTATATTAATTATACTGTGTGTTGTTTGCAGTTATAATGTGTATATACAGTATATGTAAATATATATATATCCAAGAGAGAGAGAGAGATAGAGAGAGGTGGGAGAGAGTGTCACCAAAATTGCATAGCGATAACCAAGATTTTTTTAAAAATTTAAAATATTATTAATAATAATAATAATAATAATAATAATCATAATAATTACTCTCTCACGAGTCCAGCCACAACAAAATATAAATATGTAATTTAAATATTTTTTTATACATATAAAAGTACATACATAATTTGTGATATGATTTTCTTTTATATATAATAATAATAATAATAATATATATATATATATATACACGTAGGGAATCCAAAAAGTTTCCGGAAAATTCAAAAAGCTTTAATACAAAAACCCTTTAATAAACGTTCCAGAATGGTCAAATAACTTTAATAAAAGAAAACAAAAGAGGATATACGTTTAGGAATGCTCAACAACGTTTGACATAATTCCCACCTATCTCTATACACTTTTCTAAGCGATGTTTCCAGCGTTCCAATCCATTTTTATAAAATTCAGAGTTTTTCGACTGAAACCATCTCAAAACTGCTGTTCTGGCATCTGCTATCGAGTCGAAACGCGTTCTTTTTATGTGATCCTTCAATTTTGGGAATAAAAAAAAGTCGGAAGGGGCTAGAACCGGACTGTAGGGGGGGGTGAGGTATGATTTCCCATCGAAATTCCCGTAACACGGCTCTTGAGGCATTTGCAGTGTGAGCAGGTGCATTGTCGTGATGGAAAAGCACCCCGCGATTAAGTTTACCAGGTCTTTTTTCAACAAGCTTATCTTTCAGCTTCCTCAAAACATTTTCATAATATTGGGCGGTGACTATTTTTTGTCCTTCAAGAAAGTCCACTAAAATTATTCCTTCACAATCCCAAAAAATTGTAGCCATTACCTTTTTAGCTGATCTTTCTGCTTTAAATTTGATTGGGCCATCTGATCCTCTTGGGAGCCATTGTTTTGACTGAACTTTGCTTTCCGGATCATACTGATAAATCCAGGTTTCATCCCCTGTTACAAGTCTATGCATAAAACAATCTTCATGAACTTCCATTCGATTCAAAAGATCAACAGAAAGACTAGCCCTTTGGTCAAACTGTTCTTGGCGCAACGCTTTAGGCACCCACCGAGCAGAAAGTTTGCTAAGTTCTAAGGTATCCACCAAAATGGAATGAGCAGAACCACGAGAGATACCCACCTCATTGGCTATTATTTCACAGGAAATTCGACGATCTTTTTCGACTAGTGACCGAACAGCAGCAACAGTTTCTTCATTACTTGATGTTGATGGCCTTCCACTCCTTTGGTTATCATTAAGAACCTCTTGACCCGTTTTGAATCTTTTGATCCAGTCATAATCGACTGATTTCTTAGGTGCTTCATCTCCATAAACTTCACGTAAGGCATCAAGTATTTGTGGTGGTTTCCATTTAAGTTTTGTTAGGAATTTAATGTTAGCTCTCCACTCGAATTTTGAGATTTCCGTTGCCATGAAAAATAGGGTTCTTTTTAACTCCGTCTTAAAGCACTGTCACCAAGGTTGTGTAAGTCTTAGCATGGCCTAATATGTATGAAGGTCCAAATTCATATCAAAACAAGAATTCATTAAATTCTGATTTGAAATGATTGAATTATTAAACTTTTCCGGAAACTTTTTGGATTCCCCTCGTATATATATATATATATATATATATATATATATATATATATATATATATATATATTATATATATATATAATGCATATTATTTTCACTAGCGAATTTATTTAGCATTAATATTTTATATATATATATATTATATATATATATTATATATATATTATATATATATATATATATATATATTATATATATATATATATATATAGAGTGTGTTTAGAGACTGCCGCAGTGAGTACATCCAGGCTTTATGGAAGTGTAAAATTTCGAATCAGAAAAATAAACGCAAGTTTTCGATGTTATGTTCGCTTATTTATATATATATATATATATATATATATTATATATATCATAGGCGTGCACACTGGTTACGCAAGGTACGCAGTGCGTACCCAATTTTTGTTATTAAATTTAAAAATTTAAATTTTTTCAATATTGATAAAATGCTATTATAAATACCAATAAATTTTATAATTTATTCAGTACACTTAAGCAATACAAAGTAAAATTAAGTGACACTTCCTTGTTTTCTCATGTGCTTTCTTACAAGGTACACTCTGAGCAAAGAAGGTACTTCCATAGGAATATGATCCTTAAATGTTGGGCGGAGCTTAACGAATACTGCCTTACTATTGGCTGAAAAATGTCCTGGGATACGCTGGAGTGTTTCAGCGTAGTTTCAGAAAATGCGGAGTGGCTTTGATGATTGTGTGGCAAAGGCGAAATATGGCATGCCATTGACTGCTGATGCAGAACCAAAACAAATAAGGCTTGCACAGACTGATCGGCCAGATTTGGAAATGAAAAGACTTTATTTAGAAATCATAGATACGGTTTGCATGCAACTTACTGCTCGGTTTGGAAATCTGTCACAGTTGAAATTTTTGGAACTTCTGAATCCAGAAAATTTTCTAAAATTTAGCCACGCATTCCCTGATGAAATTCTTAAAACCTTTGCGGAGTTACACAGTGGCTCTTTTGATTTTATAAGACTGAAAAATGAACTAAGTGTCCTATACTCATCTGAAGAATTTCAAGGACAATATCCCTGCCATATTGCAAAATTCTTCAGCATGAACAACTTGAGTGAAAGCATGCCTGAACTTCAAAAACTCGTAGAGCTAGTACTAACCATTCCCTCTACAACTTCATCAGTCGAAAGATCATTTTCGGCTTTGAGGAGAATTAAAACGTATCTAAGAAGTGCAATGGGCGAAGAAAGGCTGTCATACTTTAGCCCTTATGAGCATCGAAAATGAGTTATTAGTTCAAATGAAATCTGACCCATCATTCTACGATTCAGTAATAAATGAATATTCCACTAAGAATCGCAGGGTCGATTTGAAATATTGATAAAAATCGCGCTGTCGCATATAAATAGGTAAATATATACTGTATCCAGTGTCCACCCCCATCATTCAGATTTGGTAAGTACCGTTACTACCGTACGAAGGTCATAATTTATTATAGTTTATATCATCGTTATTTCTTGAAAATTCTTGCATAATAAAATTTTATATATATATATATATATAGGCAGCAGCGTACATGATCGCTCGCTTCACCGGACGCGCCTGAATTATATATACTATCTCAGCTTGTATACACTAGTTAATGTACTGCTGCGCATAAACAAACATTTGACCGCTGTATAAAAAAAAGATTTGCATCGTCTTATCAAATCATAAAAGTTAGTTGAGAAATATATTTTGAAACAATATGGCCAACAGGGATTTCCGTAGTTGTAAATATATAGATAGCGTTCACGTTTGTAGATATTCGTTTTAGAGATTCTATTACCATGAGAAATTTTGGCTCCGTCCCGATCGTGATCCTGTCCTGGTCAAATAAAATTAGCTCTTTCGGTCCCTCTTTTATATGTGTAATCGCCTCAGTACAAATAAGCTCTTAAAAGTATAAAGCTTGAAGCATCATAATTCAGAACTTTTGCTCAGAGGTGTGAAATACAAAGACGCATTTTTTTTGGTTATTGCTGTTATAGTTGTGATAAAACTGGTTTGAGAACGTCCCTATGCAAACACAATACATTTATTTTATCTAAGAATGGTAGAATTTTTCTTTAAAAAGTCTGATCCGTTGCCTTCATTTTACACAAGTGGCATTTCGGTTCAATCCGTGTTTATAACAAGCAAACACCCAGATGATACAAATTGACATTTTCTGAAATAAATATCATAGTTTCTTTTTTATTGGAGTTACCAAATGGGGACATCTGGAGAAGCCGCTAGGGCTACAAAATAATATTTTTCTGCCCAGAGGGTCGCCACGGGGTGCCTACACTTTTTATCTTTGTAGATGGCTCGTTAGATTATACAAGGTTGTCCGAAAGTCTTGTTACCTCCCTTAAAAGGACCTTAACATGTAAAAAGAGACAAAACATATGTACAAGTGCTTTATTACGTACATTACATTACATACCAGTCAGGGAGGGGGCCTCTTTAAGAATCCAGAAGGCCAGTATGACAACCATAATTTTCGTGACACAAAATGATCGGGCGCCATGTCCTATGGAATATTTTGCGCAGCATAGCCTTATCGATTTGTGTAAATGCAACTCTAACAGCTTCCTTCAACTGTTCTATTGTCCGGTATCTTTCCTTGGATACACTGTCCTTAATAATGCCCCACAGCGCGTTATCGCAGGAGGAGAAATCAGGACTTCTTGGAGGCCAATCATTTGGCGTTGCCAAATGTGCTGATCCTCTCCCTATCCACCTATCCCCAAACATGTCCTATAAGAATTCTCCGACACTAATGGCATAGTGGGCAGGGGCTCCATCCTGTTGTAACCAGCAATCCGCTAGAAGATTCAGTCTTTGGAGCTCTGGAACAAGCTAATCGCTCAACATGGCTCGGTATGAATGTTGATTGACAGGACCATTGAAGAAATAGGGACCTATAAAATGCTTACTGGACATCGTGCCCAAATCATGACATGCGGTGGATTGTGCTCTAACTCTTCATAATAATGTGGGATATCTTTACTCCAGAAATAAACATTCCTGTTACAGACGCTTCGATAAATTGCACATTCCTCTGAGAAGAAAACCTTGCCACGTTGTGGGTGCGTCTCGAAAACCTCAACTTTGCACATGCTGCACTTCTTTTTCGCATGCCATCATCACTTAGCTCGTTGACGAACGCAGGCCTGAAGGATTTCAATTGAAGATCAGCTGTCATGTGTGTTAGCATTGTTGTTTTTGGAATACCGAGTTCGGATAATCGTTTCCGTAGTGACTTTTTGGGGGGATCTGAGCACTGAAGCCGCACTGCTGCACATTGTTTCTGCCTTGTCGACGGTCGTGTAGTCCTTTTTTTATCCAGAATTGATCGAATTATGAACAGCTTACATTCCCAACGCTTTGTTAAATCTTGCGGAAAAATCCCGTTGCACATCTTTTATGGTTTTTCCAGTCTGTGGACGTTCGTGAGCCCATACACTCACAACGAGCCGTTCTTCCACACTATAGGAGCTTGTGTCGGCCATCTGAAACGAAGAAGAATCTATTACTGCCCACATTTCCCACTAACGATATCGACCCATACTATTTTAAAGAAAAATGTGGGAGTAACAAGATTTTCAGACCACCCTGTACAAACTGTCAAGATTAAGTGTATATATATATATATATATATATATATATAAAACACCTCGATGGTCTTGGGCGGTTCGAGGTTGACGGGGGTTCTGGTTAGATGGCAGCAACGGATTTATTACTCTTGGGTAGCTGGTACCGTGTAGGGAATTGCAATAGTTTCTGTTATACTACACTCCGATTTCTTCTTGTAGTGGATTGGAAGATTCTGTAAAACTTACTAAATTATCTAATGGTTCCCCGATTCTTCTTGTAGTGGATTGGAGGATTCTGTAAAACTTACTAAACTATCTAATGGTTCCCCGATTCTTCTTGTAGCGTATCGGGAAATTATTTTTTTCTATTTTAAGACTAAGTTCTCTGAAGAAAGCAGGGCTCAAAGGAGAAGACAAAGATATTCTCTTACTGTAGTTTAATGCTTCTAAAATGTTACAGGTAATGCTTCAGCCTCAAGGTCAAATCAGAATAATTAGATAATCAGAATGAAAATTTGAAAAATTATGAGTTTATATTCACAAATTTTGGTGACATCATTATTATTTAATGTTGACCTGTTTTGTTTTTTATTCTCAAAAGGCTGATTTTATTTTTGCAAAATATTTGAAGATTAAGGTAAATTTTTTGGTTGCAACAGCGTCTAGACAGCTAAGCAAGACATTTGAAGATGAAGTCATATTTTTCCTTTAAACAGCATATTGGCAGATCTGATGTTATCATGATTTGCCGAGTTAACTAAAAATGGAAATTGAAATGTGCATTTTATTATGGATTAAAATTAAACACATATGGGCCAAAATTAAGTGCTTAAAATTTAAAATTAAGAGTTAGGCAAGACATGACTTCATCTTTTACAACTAAGAGAGAATGTATGAAGAAAAGGAATATTGGAAAATTCATGATTAAGCTAAATCTAAAAAATGATTAAGTAATTTAAAAAGGAAATAATTTATCAATTATTTAGCAAAAATAAAAAAATAGAAAGAAAATCAAAATTTTTTCAAAACTTGCATTTTATATAAAATTAGAATGTCACGCGAGTTTCGACTTTATATGCAAAAATGAATATGACTTATTCATTATTCACTTTTACATATACATATATATATATATACTCTATATAATTTTAATTTAAAGGCGTTTATATGATTATTATTCTCGTTCCCTCCGAAACTGAGGCAAATATGTTCATGTCTGTCGCTGAATCATCCCCAGTTATCAGTGATGTGTAAATATTTAAAACTGTTCGAAATAAACCGGTTGTCAGACAACTCAAACATGTTACTTGAAAACATCAAATAAGAGACAATTTTGGTGAATCTTACATAATGCAATTCAATATGTTGAAATCTTTTGAAAGCGTTTCAGATCGTTACTTCCCAAAATTTCTTTATTTTCCTCTTGTTTCTTCCCTTCATCGACGAAGAGTGACTGGGGCTTTTTTTCCTTCTTTTTTTTGACGTTTCCGCATCCTCCTTCCATTAATGAATTCCAAATTCTATTCATTAAGGCGAAACACATTGAATTTTCCAGCCAACTACCATTTTTCCTTCTTGTCATCCTGCCTTTCACCCTCTTCTCTCATTTATTCTATCCTGGCGTTTTTCTTTTTAAAAGGAAAACAATATTCTGATTCGTGCCTCAGCGTTATTAATATTCATATTCTAAAACTCATTGGAAATGCAGCTCCGCTGTAGTTTATCATGTACCTCCAAATGGAATTAGACAATTATTTATTTTATATATATATATATATACAGGGTGTCCCATAACTCCGGCATCATAGGAGAAATTCATATTTTTCTAATTCTTCTTCTTCTTCCGCAGCTTATTATCCCATCTTTACATGGGGTCGCTGTTTTTGGTTCGTCTTCTCCACTCTTCTCTGTCGTATACCACGTCCTCCTCCAAGTCCTTCTCCCTGATGTCCGCCACCACACAGTCCCTCCATCTCGTCTTCGGTCTTCCTCTTCTTCTCCGTCCCAGCAACTCCATCTCCAGCACTCTGCGCCCCACATACTCCTTCTCTCTTCTCCTGACCAATGTTCCCTCTAAGGTGTGCGCGTGTGCGCGCGCACACGCGTTGTGGAACCCGCGCACACAGCAAAATAAAATGCGCACAGGCTCAAGCGTATCATGAGTCACGACAGTAAATGAAGTAATTTAAAAAATTTCAGTTTAATAAATTCTATAAAGAACAAATTAAGAAACCGCTTGAAAGAAAATCATATTTTATTTTATTGAATTTGATTATTTTTTATTTTATTCCTATTTTGTGAATGGATAAAATCATGTATTAATCTTGATAGTCTATTTTAAATTGCTAAATGCTAAAAATTGTTTTGAGAAATGATAACTAAAATAGTCATTTTCAATTAATGTTATTTTTATTTTATTTCTTTATTTTGTTGAATTTTATTTGGTACTTTTGCATTATCCTCCCAACACTAATTTTTTTTTATAATGGAAGGAAAATAAAGTACGTTAGCAAAACACTTAATTTTTAATCGTGAAAGGGCATGAAAGCAGTAATATTACATCATTAGTTATATGAATAAATATTCTTAACCTAACCTAACCTAACCTAACCTAACTTGAAGCCGGCTAACTAAGGCTAACGCCTGCGGCGGGCTGTTTTTAACCAAACCAAACCTAACCCCAACACTAATTTTTTTTATAATGGAAGGAAAATAAAGTACCATAACCAAAACCAAACCAACATTATATAAAAAAATTAGTGTTGGGAGGATAATGCAAAAGAACCTTTTATTTTACTATTTTTTATTTTATTCATATTTTTAGAATGGATAAAATGTTTTCTTTTTTAAGAATATATAATATTGTAAAAAGTTTTTTAATATCCATTTAATAGTACCGTAATGATCAAGCTCTCACCTTATGGAAATAATATTTATTAAGTATTTAATATTTATATGTATTTCATTTTGAAGATAATAGCGCTCAGAAAAGTTTGCACAATTTTTCACCATGAATCTAAATGTATGCACAACGAAAATTTCTTGCGCACACGGACTAAAAAAAATTAGAGGGAACATTGCTCCTGACGTGTCCATACCACCTCAGCCTGGCCTCCTGCACCTTCTTAGATGCTTCCGCCACCTTCACTGTTCCTCTTATATGCTCATTTCTGACCCTATCCCTCCTCGTCACTCCACACATCCATCTCAACATCTTCATTTCAGCCACATCGATTTTTCTTTCATTGCTCTTCTTCATTGGCACAGTCTCCATTCCATACAACATTGCCAGCCTCACCACTGTTTTGAATACCTTTCCCTTCAGTTTCACTGGGACCCTCTTATCACAGAGCACCCCTGATACGTCTCTCCAGTTCTTCCACCCCGACTGTATTCTACAGTTTATCTCTCTCTCTGCTCCCCCCTCTGCATCCACTGTTGACCCCAAGTATTTAAAATACTCCACCGTCTTAACACGCTCTCCACTCAATGTCACTTCCCCTCCTCGGTCCTGCTGCACATCACATCTCATATATTCGGTCTTCTTTCGGCTAATTCTCATCCCCCTACTTTCCAACGCTTCTCTCCAATTTTCCAACTGCTGCTCCACCTCCTCTTTCGTCTCCCCACTCAACACAACATCGTCTGCATACATCATGCACCACGGCGCCTCCCCTCTAATCCTGTCCGTCAACACATCGAATACCACATTGAAAAGGAAGGGGCTCAAAGCTGATCCTTGGTGCAGACGAACTTCCACCCCAAAGCTCTATGACACACCCACGCTACTCCTCACCTTAGTTGTTACTCCCCTGTACATCCCCTTGATCAGTTTAACATACTTCTCCGGTACCATCTTTTCCCTTAAGCATCTCCAAACTTCCTGCCGTGGTATCCTATCATATGCCTTCTCCAAGTCAATAAAAACCATGTGCAACGCCTTCTGCCCCTCTCTGTACCTCTCTGCCAACTGTTTCAATGCAAAAACTGCATCTGTCGTTCTCCTTCCCGGCATAAATCCAAACTGTTCCACTGACACTTCCGCTTCGTCTCTCAACCTACTCTCCACTATTCGCTCCCATATCTTCATTGTATGTGATATTAGCTTGATCCCTCTATAATTCGTGCAATCTTGTACATCTCCCTTCTCTTTGAATATAGGCACTATGATGCTGATCCGCCACTCATCCGGAATCACCTCCTGGTCAAACAACTTCTGCATTAGATCCCACACCAGATCCACCCCTCATCTCCCAGTGCCTTCCATGCCTCGGCTGGTATCTCGTCTGGGCCAGTCGCTTTGTTATTTTTCATCCTATTCAGAGCACGACTCACTTCCATCCTCCCCACTTGTTCTGTCATAGCTACATTTGGTAATCCATCATCATAGAAAGATCTTGGGTTTTCTTTATTTAATAATTCCTTAAAATATTCCTTCCATCTATCCTTTTCTCTTCATCTCTCATATTTTTCTAATTCTACAAACCATAATTCATATTTTTCTCTTTCTACAGGCCATAATGTCTGTGAACGAGGAAGAACGAATGCAGATAATTCTACTCATAGGAAATCGGAGTCAAAGAGAGGCCGCTGCTGAATTTAACAGACTGCATCCAGACCGCGAGCCAATAACACAGAGTTGTGTTAGCAGACTTGTTGCAAAGTTTAAGGAAACAGGATCCATAGAAGATAAACCACGCAGTGGACCTTCAAGGAGGTCCACTGACGATGATACAGCGACTGCTATCCTGGCTCATTTTAACAGAAGTCCCAATAAGTCTCTTCGGCGATTGTCCGCCGAGACAGGAATGTCGAAAAGTAGCATCCATCGCGTTCTTCAGGCTCACAAATGGCATCCATATAAACTTCAGATCCTACAGAAATTAAGCGAAGATGATCCCGACCGACGGATCGAAATTTGTGAATGGGCTACGGAACAATATGCTCGGGATGCCAATTTCCCGTCCACCATTCTGTTCAGTGACGAGGCTGTTTTTCGTGGAAATGGTGAGGTAAATCGACAGAACACCCGCTACTGGTCACAAAACAACCCTCACTGGTATACCTCTTCAAAGGAACAAGGTGCATCTCGAGTGATGGTATGGTGTGGCATTTAGAAGGATCGCATCATAGGCCCCTTCTTTTTCGATGAACATGTCACTGGAGGCACCTACCTACGTATGCTCAAGGAAGAAGCATTTCCCAGTGTCTTGAACGAAGAAGGAAATTTCCCAACATGGTTCCAGCAAGACGGCGCTCCTGCACATTACAGCACTCAAGTAAGGGAATACCTGTACCAACAATTCCCTGGTCATTGGATAGGACGTCGAGGGCCTGTGGAATGGCCAGCCAGAAGCCCGGATCTCACGCCACTAGATTTTTATCTCTTGGGCCACTTGAAAGCGCTGGTGTACGCAGAGAAAATTAGGAGTGTTGAACATTTGCAGCAGCGCATTATTGGGGCATGTAACACCATTACTCCTGACATCATTCACCGTGTGCTTGCTGACTGGGTATCACATCTGAATTTGTGTATTGAAAACAATGGTGGACATATTGAGCACGTTCTGTAAATAAAAGCTTTTGTTTTGCCTTTTTTTATTATTTTTCCTATGATGCCGGACTTATGGGACACCCTCTATGTATATTATATAATATATATATATATATATATATATATATATATATATATTATTTATATATATATATATATATATATATATATAAGCAAACAACCACAAGGAAAAGGAAACACAACGTCCGAGCGCTTTCGTGATATATTCACATTATCAAGGATAATGTGAATATATCACGAAAGCGCTCGGACTTTGTGTTTCCTTTTCCTTGTGGTTGTTTGCTTATTAATAAGGTCACGTGTTATTTTGTGATTCTAGTGCATATATATATATATATATATATATATATATATATATACATTATTTATATATATATATATATATATATACTATTTAATATATATATATATATAATGACATTTTTGATTTACCATATCTTTATTTCTATTAATTTAATTAATAAAAAAAAATAAAAATATATATATATGTACAGTATATATATATATATATATATATATATATATATATATATGTATGGGATGAATTTCACAATTAAACACGTGAAATAAATGGTGTATTCAGAAGTACACCTCGTCAGGGAATGAAGGGAGAAGGCGAGATGACAAAAATATATAAAACAAATAATTCTAATGCATTGTTTAACCATATGTATAGATGTAAGCATAGTATCAAGTGGGATAGCTTTAAAGCGCTCGTTAAAAACAGAGATATAATTGAAAGGAATATTCTAGAATGTGCGTTTATCCTAGGGTTGCGAGATTTTTCAAATGCCCATGCGGGAAAAAAAAATTTCTGAGGTTTTTTTTAAGGCAAAATTTTTTTTCAAATTTAAACTAGATTTCTTCAACGGTTACAAGAAACAAAATTAGAAAAATTTTATTACAATAATATTTAACAATTAAACATCGTGAATAAATTGAAATTATTAACATAATATTGAAATTCTAAATAAATTCCTACCTAAAAAATTTGCTTAAAAAATATTTTTTGCGGGACATTTTGTACGCGGGATTTTGGGACTGTCCCGTAAAATATGGAACGTCTGGCACCCGTTATTTATCCATTTTAAAAATAATTTTAATAACAGTGCAGGAATATATAAAATTTACAATATCCTGTTAAAATACTTTTTGCCTCTAGTCAACTTTTGTTAATCATGTGCTAATCTTTTTGTTTTTCTGTCCCGTTGTACATATTTTTGTCATCTCGCCTTCTCCCTTCATTCCCTGAGGAGGTGTACTTCTGAATACACGAAAGGCCTTGGAATAATTTTCTCTCCTCCTCGTGTGCGGAAACGTTCCTTAATACTTATGTCGTTTCTATTCATATATATATATATATATATATAGGTGCTGGTTAAGTGTGCGGTCTACCTACGATTGGTGCTGGTTGGTTAGGTTTAATCATGATATTTTCGTAAAAACTAACGAAAATATCATGACTAAACCTAACCAATCGTCAAGGGCGATTGACAATGGGATGTAAACAAACAATTAGTAAACAAGATAAGAAGCTAATTAAAAGGTAGACCGCCGAATCGTAGGTAGACCGCACACTTAACCAGCACCTATATATATATATATATATATATATATATATATATATATTAGAAATTAACTTGTTATTGGTATTATAATAGTTTATTGTTTACCGCTTATTTATTTATTATTATTTCTAAGATTATCTCATCTTTAACTCGCAAGAATGTAACTTAATGAACTGCACTTTTTAGTGCACCAAATTTGGTTTACCTTTTTGTTTGAGAACTTCTATTTATTTTCTCACTTTTACTACAAAAATTTAAAAGAATTTTAAACATTTGGACTGAAAATCTTTCCTGCTTCCCAATTGCATTTTTACATAAGAATACTTTGGCGATAGTGCATAAGTTGGCCGTAACTTATTCTTGAAAAAATACTTAGCTGTAAATTATATAAACTGTAGATAAAATAAAATGATTTTTACACGTTTAAAGGTAAGGCCTTATTTTACTTTTCCATTATCTGCCCTCTCGAAACCTACTGGAAAATTATTTTTTCAACTATCCACCCTTGATGATTGGTTAAGTCGTGATAATTTCGTTAAAACTAACGAAAATATCAATCATCAAGGCCATCCAGTGAGACCTAACTGGACATTCAATAATTTTCCCGTAGGTTTCGAAGTGGCAGATAATGGAAAAGTACCATAAGGCATTACATTAATCGTGTAAAAATCATTTTACTTTTTCTATTTATAATTTACGTCCAAGTATTTTTTCAAGAATAATTTACGGCCACCTTATGTACTATCGCCAATACTTTGATTACACTGTTTGTCACTGAATACAAACTCGAACATAAATGTCAGTATTCTCTGAATCTGCGGATGGGATGCTTCGTTTCATTTAATTTACCTTAAACTAAAGAGCTGCAAAAAAAATTTCAGTATTCTGTAGGGTGTTCGAAAAGTCCCGTCACCCACTACAAAATGTAAATATTGTAATACCAATTTTTTGTTTGTGTGATTATTTTTATTTATATGTGGTCGGTGTAATTTAAGAAACAAATCACGAGCAACAATTACTTTAATACAGTAAATACAGTTACTAATTACAGTTACTAATCAAAATATCTGTGAGCGCACCATCATTTTCGTAAGAAAGGATTATGCGCCTCCATGTGCGGTGTGAGAGTCGACGCAGCATTGCTGGAGTGATTGCACCAAATGCATCTTGAACAGCATGTTTCAGTTCCTCTGTTGTGCGGTAACGCACACGGGATACGTTCTGCTTGACAAAACCCCATAACGCATTGTCACATAAAGACAGATCTGGAATTCGGGACGGCCACTCAAGAGGTGCAGGTAAATGTTGCGAGCCACGGCCGATCTATTTGTCTCTGAACACTTAGTTGAGGAATTCCCTCACATAATGGCAAAATGAGCCGGAGCCCCGTCTTCTTGAAACCACACCCGACCAAGCAGCCCTAAACGTTCGAGCTCAGACACGAACCAGTCCCGTAACATGTTGAGGAAAGTAGTATGGGCGAAAAATGGTAGAGTGCAATTGCAAATGCAATGTCGATAAACTCTTACAAGACCCCTCCCCTCCCTCTTGTTACAAGACCCCTCCCTCTTGTTACAAGACCCCTCCCTCTTGTTACAAGACCCCTCCCCCTTGTTGCAAGACCCCCTTCCCCTCCCCCTTGTTGCAAGACCCCCTTCCCCTCCCCCTTGTTGCAAGACCCCCCTTCCCCTCCCCCTTGTTGCAAGACCCCCCTTTGTTGAGTATGATTTTTCTACTTAACATGTAAAAATTATTAGATCTTTTTAATACTGTTTTATAAAATGAGCGACATCTTTTATCTTAGTCCTGTAGACGCGCTCTGCTGACTTCTCCCATATTCCGGGCAAGAATAAAAAAAGTTATTGAAATGGAAGGAAAGTATTTCGAACAATTTTTTTAATAATTTCAGCTAAATTTTACGTTAAAAATTATTTTTATAAAAAATATTAAAAAGATTTAATAATTTTTGCATGTTAAGTAGAAACATCATACTCTTTTGTTAAATGTTGATAGAATTTGAATTATTTGATACTTTAGTCTGAAAACTTGTTTTCTATAGATAAATACATATTTTATTATGTAGAAGTTTTATTAAAATTAAATGACAAATGTTGATTTTGTAGCCTTTTTAAAATGTACCCTTTTTTATGGCATACCCGTCATATAATCAAAAAATAATATATAACCATCAAAATACATACACTTTATGTTCTACTGCGCTTAATTAAAATACTAAACTCGGACATGATCGAGTCTACATTTACATTATTGTTGCTTTGCTCTATGCAATAAATACAATTTAACATTATTTCACCGCTCAAGTTGTAGGGATGCCTATACTCGATGTAAAGGGTCTTCAATTGTCCAAAACTATTTTTGTACCCACTTTACATTCGGTTGACAAGTTATCTTTAAACACGGACAGAATACAATCAAAAGCACGCACAAAGAGGGCGTCGTTAGCCACAACATCATTGTTAAATTCAAGTTTATAAACACTCATTTCCAATCGAGGGTTTATTCTTACCGATCCGAGCTTTTCAATCGTGAACTCATCTTCACAATGCATAGCGGCAGGTGAAATAATCTTCTAAGTCGTAACGACAGCTGCTCATTATATAAAGAAACAATTCTTCTGGGTGAACGTGTAGGCGAGCTCAGCCCTGTACCGCTGAAGTCCTTTGTACCAAAGTTCATGATATTTCGAAGAGTCTTACCCTTTTAAATAAGCATCCACCTCTAGACCATTCTCGCCTTATTCAGTCCTACACTCGGTAAACCAATCGAGCAGAGCTGTGTATGCGTATTCAAGAATCGTATCAAAATAAATCATATCCGTAACACGTGCGTCTAATATAGGCTTTAGCTTGCGGAAACCGACAATTTCAAACATTCTGTCAAGGATGAATCTGTTTCGCGTGGGGACAAGAACGTTATTATCAGACGCATTCTTCCACATCAGTTGTGTATCAATGCATGGCTGATCGATATTTATACTCAACGTACAAACAATGGCATATAAGGGGGTATCACTAATCTGTTCTCTTCTTGTTCTTGTACCTACACCTGCAGGTATTTATAACGATCCTCGCTCCACTTCTCAACTACTACGAAGAATCTATTCATCTTTTCATCACTTAAATAAATAACATCCCGTTTACCAGAGTTTGTTTGTGTACAAGTCGTTTCAAGTACATAGTTAATGTCACCGGTTTTACGCCTGAACACGCGCTATGACTTCGTCACGGACACATTGTACACGGACACATTGTACACGGCATTGAAATGCTGCTCAAAGGAAGCTCCATCGTATTCTACTGTGAGGAGTGCACATCCAGTCGGTTCAAGCTCTGAGATGACTATGAGCCACAGGTGGGCCCATCGGCTCGACGGGAGGTGTGGAGGAGTGAGTCACACCATAAGTTCATGAAACATGTATGGTGTTGTTCCAAAGTGAATCATGTGAATGCCTGTATCCCATTATACTAGGAATTCGTTTAAAGAATTTTTTCGGCACATGAAGTAATTTCGGCTTTAATATTTTATCACTCCCCAAATTACGCATCAGATATTTTCGTTCAGGGGGATTTTCACAAACTAAACACATTTTATTCACACTCCGACGCACTATTTGAGAGAAATATGTGCCTATATTTATCCGTTTTGCCTAGCAAGCGATACTCGTCTCTAAATTCTATTAAAAACTCACGCAGGCCTTTAGCCACAACCTCACTCCAAACCTCGTCATGATATATATTAATGTAGTGGGAAAAATACTCAGATTCTCCATTATGACAAGATTTACATTCTCAGCCGCAGGGTAAGAGTATGCGGTATGATGCAACATGATATAATACCGCTTGTCACACCACTCATCAACAAAACTCACTAATCATAACCGTTGCTTCTCTTCTGCACGTGTTGTTTCTTCCACTTTATATGTAAGCTTTTATAAAGTTTAGTCCTACAACATAGTCCATTACATCGTTTGTACCACGAAATCCTGCAATGCTCTCGCCAGAATAGCCGTAGATTATTTGAACCTCTTGTTCCTCAAGCTCCGCACGGTTCAATGTAGCCTTAAAGTATCAAAGGAGGGTGGAATACGGTCTTTCATTATCCACCACATCTTCACACTTTACCGAATACCACTTCATAAACGTCGAGTACGCAATATTAAAGGTAGTCATCACTATTTTTCGTCTACGTGAGATTTCTGTGCAACTTTGCACTAAAGCGCCTGCCTAGGTTCTTTACAATTTGGGAACGGTCAAGTTGTATCCCTTCGTGGTCACGGTAACGCTGAATATAAGCCGATTTTTCCTCTTCGGTATCAACTCCTTGCGGATACCATGACGGTTCTACCTTATCCTTCAAAAAAGTGTTTATATATGGCGTGAAAAGGTTGGGGAGCTTCTGAAACCTCCACACCTCATATATCTTCAATATTCTGTGGCCATGGTGAACGGCTAGGGAGAGCTCAGGGCTTGTATATACGCCTCTGATGTTACGCTGGTTGGTTGTGTGATTACTAGTCCCATTGTTCTCCTCTGCGCACTTCACGCACAGGGGAAACATGAGCTTGTGGTCTATAACGACAGGTAAGATCGGCATCCATAAATTGCGAGGGGGGAGCACATCTACGAAAGAAAGACCGAACTAGTTCTTGTCCATATTTGCTGAGAACTCCTCGATGGTGGGCAGGGCTGGTCCTACCAGTTTTTCAGGTGCACCTAGTGGGTACGGATTGTTTTTCATCACGTTGGGGTATAAAGACCAGAACTCGTAGTAATGGAGTTTCACCGCATTTGAGAGAATCCAGCACCATTGAACGCTTGATCGTGTTTATCTCTTCACGGAACTGTCCATCTGTTTCCATCCGTGCATCATACTCATGGTCCCGCAAGATCTTGTGAGTGAACAGGGTGCCTATAAGCTGGTCGCTGGTGCGGGTCCATGCAAGACTGTCGGCAGGAGATCTACCGTGGATATCTCCTAAGATCCCGCACTCATGACGGGGACATACATGCCACCAACAGCCGTTAAAGGAGTACACAGTCTTCTCACCAGTGGCATGGTTTTCGCTCAGACTATCGACCCAAAAAGCACTACCATTAACCTTAATGGGTACTTCCCCCGTGTTGCGGGCATGCTTTATGTATACACCTGTCTGCTGCTGTATGTGTATGAGCCAGTAAATAGCCTTGTGCCCATAACTGCGAGGGTTGTTTCTGTGAATGACGGCTAAGGTGTCTTTAGGCATGAAGTTACTCTTGAACACCGTAAAACATAATGAGGCGATCGTGATTGCGACTTGCAACGGATCGCATTTGAAACGGTCTATGTACAATTGTACATCCTTCTAAATGTCTGGAAACATACTCTAAGCACGCGCACATCATTCACGCAATAACGTTCACATTCATCAGCTATACTGTAAGGATTAGATTCATTAAAACTGTTATAGTAGCGGTTAAAATCTTCACGTTCACCTGTACTCATACATTTGTAGTTAAAGTAATGTTTGGGTGGAGGTAGTCCTACGTAATTTAAAGTATCGCTAGTCAGGAAAGTTTAAGGGAAATACCTTTTTGAAACTTCAGCGGCTACGTCCATTATCTTGGGTAGCTTGGCTAATTTACAAGGTGTGAACAATAAAGTGTCTTTAAACTGTACACTACCTCTTATTTGCATCTGCATAAGTTTGTTTCCTCTTTTCAAGGGATCACCTGTAAATATCTCAGATGAATCGTGCTCAAGTAGTTCCTTATAAAGGAACTGTAAGTCAAATTTTGCCCCGTTATGGGAAAGAATATACAGTTATTTTTTTTAATTGTCCGCTAACTTGACAATATAGAACACAGAGAGTTTCACGGGACTATCGTGTGCAATCGTTTTAAAAACGTTTGCCGTTTACCACATTTGTGACACTCATCACACTCCACTTCCATGCACTCATCGCAGATCGTCTGACTTACAAGTTGATGTAGGGTAACCTCTTTGGTTTCAGCAACCGTGTATGTTTCTTTATCCTAGTACACAGTTATACAAAGTCTGTTTTTAAGCTTAGCGTCTTTCTTATAACGTACATGCTTTACTCCATCCGCCTTATACTTCTCATGGCATGTAGAACAGTGAATTTCATCACATTTGTGCTTGAAATTCCCCCCATTATCCATCATATGAAACATACCACATTCACAGATTCTGATTTTCCTGCAGGTGCCAATTGACTAATGGAGCTCAAAACAGTTATTATTGAAAAATGTGCATCTGCATACATTGCAGTCCCTCTTCTCAGCTTCAACCACACGGCTTTCACATTTGGAGCTTTTACACTGCTCACATACCATGTGGCAATCCTTACAATGTTTCACTATATCATGCGCAAACTCGAGACATCCCTTACACAAATCATGATGCCTTCCATATTTTCGACTTTTATCATAACTCGCGCAAAGGTCCCTTTTATTACGGATGGGGAGATACGTTCTCCCTGACAGCCCTAAAAAAAGTAGGGGTCTTGTACGATCTCTCACACTGTTTTTAAAAATATACACGGACCTACGACGATCATCCATTCCAAATACAACTACACGAACATTCATTTCCTGCTTCACCCTTCTCAACTCTTCAGGGCCCATATTACAATCAAACTCAAGCTTGCAATCTGAAGCCAGTTTACGAGCACGCTGCACAACCGTAGGTAACCAAATTTTTTGGGCCCGTGTATTTAGCACGGTAAACATACGGGCCAAGACAAATGGTATGAAGCCGCAACCACGATCGGTATTTATATGCCGCCTGTAAATAGCCTGAGAATTGAATTTAAGAGTACAGGGTGTGGCACTATGACCCACAACACGGAACACACGGTCAGTATCTACCGTGAAGTTGTCCATATTGAAGGCTGTACTACTTTGAGAGGCCTGCATTATACGGCCTAATATATACTCTATATCTACAGTTCCCAAGCGTCTGAATAGTATTACTACCCAAAAATCATCTACATCCCCGTAGATTGAACAGGAATAAGGGATACATTTTTATTTGAGGAAGGTACTCGTGTGGGGGTTGTGTCGTAAGACGTAGAGGGTTGGGGCTCTATTACTGGGGGTCTAACAACCGGTGCACTCCTGGCAGGCTTTATACCTGACGTGGAAGGTTCTTCATCATGCCTCCGCTTTGAATTGTCGGTGCTGGTATTACTTGTGTCGCTGGTTGGAGCTCGTCAGCTAGTTTGGAGTCTGTAAGCACAACTACACCATCATCGGGATCGCCTTTAATAGCCATGATGGGGACATGATGCTGTACCTCATCGTCATTCTCGGTTCTGTGGAAGAAGAAGAAAAACAAGACTGTAGAATATAAGGAACATCACTTAAATTTTTATTATATTTTGTAAATGACCCACTTAGGGGTGTGACATGTTAGGGATGGATTCTGTCTAAAAATTCAGGTTCACAAGCCCGTCCACTGTATTATCTGGCCCTACAGGATGTGGTAAAACTGTGTTTATGCTTAAAATCATGAAAGATAAGGGGGAGATGTTCTCAAAATTTGTGCATAAAGTTATATGGTGCTATTCGACGTACCAGTCACTATTCAACGAGTACCAAGATGATATTTTGTTCCACAAAGGTGTATATGACGTTAATTGTTAAAGGGAAATGAGCATATAATCATTGTAATTGACGATCTCATGTTCGAAATGGATAAAACGTTTGCCAAGACATTTACAATGTTCTCCTACAATCTTAACATAAGCGTGTTCTTTATCAATCAGAATCTATTTTTCAAAAATAGATACATGCGCGATGTGTCGTTAAATACACAATATCTAGTTTTATTCGCGCAACGTAGAGATGTGTCACAAATTGGGGGTATTATCCAATCAAATGTCCCCGAATCAGCGTAAGGAGTTTTCGGAAGTTTATAAAGAAGATACAACTCAACTTTCCGGATATTTGCTTTGTGACCTTCATTCGTGAAACACATTTAGGGTGCTTCTAAGAACGAATATATTTCCAAACGATCCTGAAACGGTGTATATTCCAGAATGACAAAGAGGCTAAAGAAATACCATGAATTATTAAAAATCTATCATCGACTCTGAATTTTTAAAATGCATCTGTGAAATCTGTCTTCACGTTATAAATTGCAATGTATCAATGAAACCCCCGTCAGAAGACACGCCTACGCCGTTACAAGAACATAGTACGTACATTCGCTCCTAAAAGTCATACTGTGGGGAAGAAAAAAAGGAGTTATTGTACAAAGAGGAGGGGGGGGTCATTCCTCCCCATCTTATTTTCAATGTTGGGCCCTTTACTAACTAGATTAATATAATGAAGAAAGTGGTAGTGATTCCACACGAGGTGTATGCTTCACTGCAAAACTCAGAGAGTCCAGACACGGTTCTAGAACCCTGTGAAAGCAGGCTTAAAAGAATGGAAAGCGAATTGTTAGACGTATTAAAGAGTGAAAAAAAACCTGATGAGGAAAAGAATCTTATACCAAGAAGCTCTGCAGAAATTTCTTCATGAGTACAAAAATTATAAGAATCCGACAGAGATCCCCGTGGTTATAAGGCACAGCACGGACAACGATGAGCATGGCGATATAAGACCTGGGTCCAACGATAGAGCTGACCAACCAAAAAATAACGGGTCGGCCCCACAACATATCGAGAATGTATTAAAAAGCACCCTCCCACATACATTGAGGAATAAAGGTTTAAGACTTTATAATCTATTGAGTGAGGATCCCAAAAAAGAGTGGACCGATACAGGTGAGATCATTGTGGAAGGAGCAAAGGTACAGGGATCGAATATCGTAGACATCGTCCATGATCTGGTGAGAAAGTAGGATAGGCCCTCAACATCAAGATGGAAACATATTAAAGCAAGACTACATCAAATAAATGTTCCCAAAACATTAACAGGAAATCTGAACAGGTTAAAAGACTTAGAACATGCCTCGCATGTGCCACAACAGAGAACGCCATCGCCCCCAGCGGTAGCACCTATGAAGAGGAGAAATAAGAGGTCAAACAACAACAACGGTCAACCCTCTCCACGTGCTTCTAAAATACGCAAATAGCTAACATATTAAGAACACGTTACTATGACATTTCTAGCCCAGCCTCCTACGGAGGCGTTGATACACTGTAGAGAATTGTTTACAATGATGGAGTAGGGAAAAAAGATGTTGAGAGGTTTCTGCAGGAGCAGGACGCTTATGCACTTCATAAGCCGGTGATAAAAAGGTTTAAAACTGCCAAGACAACAGCGGCATCGATTGACTCTATTTAGCAAGCAGATTTAACAAACATTCAAAGATATTCAATGCATAACGATGGTTACCGCTACATCCTATTCATAATAGATGTATTCTCCAGGTGTCTGTGGCTAATTCCTCTGAAAAATAAATCGCCTGAAACAGTTGCTAAATCCACCAAAACGTTGATGTTGAAAGAAAACAGAGTTCCTGGCTATTTTTGTACGGATGTGGAAAGAATTTATAGGCCGACTTTTCAGAACATGCTGACAGAATTTAATATCAGCTACTACACTACCAATTCTATACAAAAGGCGTCTTTAGCTGAAAGAGTTCAACGTACCATAAAGGAACGCATGCACCGCTATTTTACCCACAAAAACACATACAAATATATAGACATTCTGGAATCCTTGGCATTGGCCTCATCATACAACCGCTCACACCATCGCAGGATTGGAACAACACTAACGAGATTTTAGAAAGAGGTACGCGCACAGAACCTGATGTGAGAAGAGATATTCGTAGAACACCGCTACACTCAGCGCGTTTCAAAATCAATGATTATGTAAGGCTGTCGCGTTCTAGAAATAAATTCGCGAAAGGATTTGAGCAAGTTTGGACACGTGGATTTTTAAAGTTAGGACTGTGAGACCTAAAGGAGAGATAATGCTGAATTACGTTGAAGATTTGAATGGAGAAGAAATCGCTGGAGGCTTTTACTGCGAAGAGCTGTAGCAAGTGACATTTAATTTAGGAAAAAATGTGTTTAAAATTGAAAAATTTTAGGAAGCAAAGGCTCAGGGAAGAGAAAAATGTACCTGGTGAAATGGCTTAGGTACCCAGAAAGCTTCAACACCTACATAAAAGCTGATGCAATAATGAAACTTAAGTAGTATACAACATAGCGCCTAACCACTTCTATGTCTCACTACCATCCTCTTCTTCTCTCTCTGTACATCCTAACAACACCCTAGCCAACTTTGTAACAGAACTCCATGGGTCCATTGAATTGGGTCGTGATTCGTATGAGGTCGGGATGAGAAATTCAGCTGGACACCCTCTTTTTAAATATTGATTATAAAGAACCCGTTTTTACGATTCTTAGAGACCTTGATGAGTGTGAAAAAGCCGGGGTAACTCGGGATGAAACCATACATATCGCCCGGATTGGGGATGCACGGTATTAGAGTAGAGTAGTAACACTAGGTCCGGGCCGTTATGGTGCGGCTGAGGATGTGAGAGACTTAAACGTTAGTTTAAAAAACTCAAATCTTACGGCTGATTTAGTATACGAAATCGTAAACAAAGAAAACCCTGCACATACTCTAATCCTAACAGGCTAACAGAAATATTAAAGACAAAGGGCTATTCAAAATTATAACCGAGGGGCGATATCGATAAGCCTTTCAAAGAATTACCTTTCAGGAGGTACAACATAACTTGTCCAGCCTAATGTATCAGATGAAATTGGAGAAATTGGGTGCTGGGTATACACCCCTAGACATGTTCTATATTTACAGTAATATAGTGGAGCACCAGTTTGTTGGAGATACCCAGGCACGCCTGCTGCCCATTTCGCATATCCCCAACCATAGAGGGAAGAACTTGAGTACTACATATGACAGGCCTCATTATGTGAATGTCGCAGCTAATCTAATAACCAATATCTCAACATATATATAAGAACGATTGAGGGAAAAAATTTCCCATTCGGTGATGGGACCTTAACACTGAAGCTATACTTTCGACGCACTGATTTATAATAGACATAAAGCCTTTCACAGTCTATCGAGGTGTGCGATATAAGCGTGGGAGTGGGCTTGGGTCCATTTTTTCAACCACACTACGTACGGATGTACCTTTGCTGAAGAGGGGTGCCAGATATCTCGTGAGTAAACCGTTACAATCAGGTATTAGCACGGCAGAAGACATAATGACTGGGGCTAAACCTAAAGAGGCTCTAAAAAACATTTAAAGCGTAAACGGGACGAAATCATCAAAGATGCAGAGAAAAATGCATGGTGGTGGGAAGAAGAAGAAGAGGGCTGTCCGGAGGAAGGGATTACCAGCACGTAGTGTTAAACGTAAAAGGACATCAAAAAAGAAGAAGTGTTCTAAGCGCCTGAAACCTATGGTAGACCATTTTTTTGACTGATATAAGCTAAGGACATTGCTTTCATGAATAATAGACTGCTTACTACTTGTCGAGAGAGGTGGCACTATTTCTGATTCGTCATGGCACGCTTCATCCATCCGTGTAGTTCACAATGTTGTAAATCGGAGCTGTCCCTCTTTGATATGCCCCCAACTCAGTTGCTATTGAGCACAGTGACTATTGCAATCAATCCGTTAAACACAATTAGTTCCCCGAGTGCTCCTATAGAATTCGTGATACCCAGCTGTGTGCACATGTACGCTAAACTAAGTATAGCCTATTCTGATGGAACGGACTGTGATGACAAATATGCTGTATACCCTGAAACAAACTTTCTGCACTCCATACTCAACCAGTGTGATGTATATTTAAATCAGATCAACATGTCGGCAGGAAGGAGATATTATCACGTACGAGCCTATCTGGAAAATGTGCTGAACCTTTCCAAAGAAGCGAAGGATACCTTTTTAACTGCCGAGGCTATTATCAGACTAAAGACGAAAGTAGTATCAAGGACAAATTTAAAAATTCTAAAAGGAAGAATACGAGTGTTTCGGACGCCTGCATACAGACTTCACATTCCAGGAGAAGTTGCTTGTGAATGGGGTGATATGAAAATAAAGCTTACCCGCACGAATCCTGAGATTTGTTTAAATCTGGGGGTTGATCAAGAAGAGGGTGCAAAGCCCCTTGTGGTTCATTTTATGGAAACGTACGCCGTGTGAAATTAAGTTCGCCTAAACAAATAGAAATTGAGAAAACTTTACTACATGCCACGGTAAAATGCCTAAATAACAGAGTACAGATCAAACTATAGCAGGGTTGGCCTCGAAACAGATAGAAAACGTGGCCCTGGGAGTTCTACCTAAAAGGATATTAATTGGAATGCACGGACACGCTTCGGTGAATGGAAAATATAAAAAGAATACCTTTAAATTCGAGAACGCATATCGCATTAATTGCTGCCGGAAAATCTATCTTAACTTCGATAGCCCTAAGGGAATTACGAATGTACAGCAAAACGCCGCCACCAATCCTATGTAACCTATTATTAATAAGAAGTTTAAAACCCGCTATATCAAGTTCCTCAACAAGTCCCGAGTTAGGGTGTTTAACCACGTTTCGGGTATAGCAAATATATCGTAGTTCCCGGAATAAATAATCGCCTTAAATTCGTTCAATTTATTTCTAATACTACGCGCGTTACAATAAAAGACGTTTAAATTATTTTTTACTACAGATCGGCGTTTTAAACTATTTTTCACGTCGGTCCGGCGTTTCCTGGACCCACAACGTTTAAAGAAGGCTTCGACCTATACAGCTTTCGAACGTTCTCATCGATTAACCTACCTAGCCTAGCATTCCCTATTTTATTGAAATACACCCATCGATAATCGCCATAGGACCGCCGTTGTAATCTTCAAATTCTGTATACCACCGATTAACCCCACACCTAGCACACGACGCTTTCTGCGAAGGTATCGCGCAAGTTAAAGTAGTTAACGTTTATAACCGTCACAAGTTTAAGTTAAATTAAGCCGGTACGCTATGAAAACTTCTAAATCGCTAAAAACCACTAATATTCAGTTACTTAACTATAACAATGTGAATATAAACGCAAGTATATAAAATTCAGAACTTTCCTAAAGTAAATTTATCGGCAATATCCAAAAGCAGAAAAAATATCAGAGACCACAGGGAATGCGTCCGCTGAGTAAGGATTCTGGCTGGCTGGCTGTGTTTTCTGTAGCTTATTTAAAATGTAATGGTAACTAATTCTGTAGCTAATTTAAGCGGATATAAAAAATTGTACTATTTTATAAAACATGATATCTATCATTTAATAAATTGATGAAAATACATTGTGTCTTCTTCTTACCCGAAACACATGAAAAAGAAAAAAGCTCTTACCCGAAACATAAGAAAAAGAAAAAAGCTTACATTATTTCGTTGATGTGGTAATCGCTGGGTTGAATGCGCGGTAAAACTTCAACCTCCGTATTCAGGTCCACGACATGTGTTTCTTCAATGCTATCACGAAAAGATTGTACAACACTAGTCAGCTCCTCATCGGACCTTCAAAGAGAAAGAATAATTTTAAATTAATTTGTTTAGTTCATACATTTTTCTGAGTTTTTTTTTAATAAAAACCAATTTGCTTTTCATAAAAACACATGTAGAGTACATATATATACACAGTGTATATATATATATATATAGGAAGAGGGTTACAATTTGAAGTATGAATTATCTTCGAACCGCTCAGAGAAGTTTGTGACCCCTTTAAGAGAAAATGCCAAATAACTTCACATTTCAAATGAATTTATTATTGAATTTTATAAAATTATTTAAAACTTGCAAAGAGTCTTGATTGTTATAAGTTAAAAAAAAATCAACGATTTTTGATGAATAGAAATATCAAAACATGACTTCAAAATAATATTTATTATTAATTATTAATGCAAACTAATCTATAATTAAAAAATGAGGATACCTGCTATATTGATGAGACATTTTACAATAAAATGTAAAAAGATGAAAATAAATTACTACAGCCCCTTCATATATATTTATATATGATGACATAATCATGAAGGAAACAGAGAACGGTGCTCAAGAGCATTCGCCTAATGACATCCTCAGGAATATTGAAATAATAAGTTCGCAACTAAATATAGGCCACAAAAAAAAAAAATGAAATAGAAATACAGGTACATAAATTTTTATACTCACATTTCAACTACATTCCCTTGCGCCGGATCGTACGGAGCATCATTGCAAATATCATCAACTGTTTGCTTTGGAAATAATCCGTCCCGATCGGTTGCGTTAAAAAGACTAATTTTAGCCCCGCGGCAGTGTCTCCATCTTCATATAAAGTCGGTAAACTGTAAAGTTGTTGTGACTGACTCATGATGCGTGTTTTTATTTACTGGTAAAATAACTGCTGTGAGTTCCAGCTGAAATTACTTCCTTTTATATACATGATTCCCAATTGTAAACACCACCCCCAGATGACTAAAATATGGTTCGTAAATTTGTTGATTGGTTGTCAGTGTAACTGGGCGGCATATGTTAAATGTGTGTGGCAATCAGCTGTCGTAACACCGATATAACGGACCCACGCTTTCGGCAATGAAGTCCTGATTGGTCACCTTCACGAATAACGAAGCTGTGTCTTTATCGAATTTGGCTTATTCTTTCCGCAGATTTATTTTCAATGCTCACATCTCAAGGTGAATGAGTGAATTGCCCACTCGCACACTCTGTCACGGTGCCCTCAAGTATTGTGCATTATTATATAAGATTTGAAATAGTACCACAACGCTAATATTCTTACAACCCTGGCACGATATTTTGTTCTGAAGATGAGTGTCAATACTTTATTTGTGCTAATTTGATTGCATTTGTACTATTATAATACGCTCTATATTTCTAATTTAAATAATTTGTTTGTATTAATAAATAAAAACAAACGTCGGTCTCTTTGCACTATTACGACTCACAACTTTATCCTCAGATTTCCCAGTTTGGACATAGGTTAGGTTAGGTTAAGTTACATTGGTTATGGAATCCGAACCAGGGGTGCTACATCATCTGGACACGGTCTCCCATCCAACTACTACCCAGACCTAACGTCGCTTAACATCGCTGATCCAACGGGGAGCTCTGTTAGAACGAGGCCACAGAGCATGCGAAATACATATACTAAATATTGTACATTATGCAGTTAATCAGTAATTTTTTATGCTTTTTAGAAATTTAATTTCTAAGTGAAATATAACATATTGAAAGCATTCGTGAATTTAAAATAACAAAGAGGTTTATAAGGACGGTCTCTTTGCACTCATACTAGTCACACCTTCATCCTCAGCTTTCCCATTTTCGACATAGGTCGCTACATCATCTGGACACGGCCTCCCGTCCAACTACTACCCAGACCTAGGTTAGGTTAGATTCCTAAGAAAGACCAGACCTAGAGACAATCTCTATATATAAATCTTCATAAACCATTAGCTAGAGAAAGGTACTTTTTTAGGCTAGATTACCCTTATATTCTTTCATAAGCTTTTAGGAGTTACAAGAAGAATCTATGGACCAAATGAATTACCGTCTCAATACTGATTTTAATGGTATATACAAGGGCCACTCAATATATTTTGCCCCATCTTTTTTTTTCTTTCCAAGTTTCCTTGTAAGTTTCAGAAATTTTGTACACAAGTAGTTACATACCTTTTTCACAAGTTTTTATTTTTCCACATAGTCTCCATCCTTTTCTACGGCTTTCCTCCACCTCGAAACAAGGGCCTTTATTCGTTGCTGGTAAAAGTCCGATGGGTTCCGCTGGAGCCACCTCTTAACTTCCTCAAAACCTCATCGTCACTGCGAAACTTTCTTCCACGAATAGCATCATTCATTGACTGAAACAAATGGAAGTCTGAAGGTGCCAGATCTGGGCTGTATGGAGGGTGGGATAACACAGTCAAACGCATTTTTTGATGGCCTCTCTCGTTTCCAAACTGTTGTGTGTTCTTGCATTATCGTGCAAAAGAAGGACGTCTTCCAGTTTTCTCTCCGGTCGAACTCGCTTTTTACGTCTCTGGAGTCTCTGTAGGGTAGCAATATATGCCTCTGAGTTGATTGTTTGTCCTTTCTTCATAATGTCCATTAGAATCACCCCTTTCATGTCCCAGAACATGGTGGCCATAACCTTTGCTGCAGAGGGAGCCATTTTAAACTTTTTCTTGTGTGGGGAGTCTGCGAGATGCCACTCCATAGATTGGCGTTTTGTGTTAGGTTCAAAGTGGTGTACTCAGGTCTCATCTCCAGTCACAATTCGTAAAAGGAAGTCATCCCCTTCTGTCTCGTCTCAAACCAACGGCTCGGAAGCAATTTCCTTTCTTTGGGCTTTGTGATCTTCAGTCAATTGGCGAGGAACAAACCGTGAACACACTTTTGAGTATCCCAGTTGCTGAATTATCGTATTCACGCTTCCTTTATTAATTCCTAGCTCCAGTGATAGCTCCTTGTATGTGACGCGCGGATTTCATCGAATGATGCTGTTAGCACGGTGTACAGTGTGAGATGTCACAGCCGAAGCCGGGCGACCGCTGCGTGGCTCATGATCGAGGCTGGCTCTCCCTATCTCCGATGATCTCACACGTTTAGACCAGCGTCCAACTGTGCTTCGATCAACACCAGCATCTCCGGAAACGTTTTGTAGACGTTTGTGAATATTTCCAATTGTATCCTTCTCTGCCATAACAGCTTTCTGTTTACGATGCACATCACTGTCAGACGCCATTTTTGAAACTGCGTTAACCATCGGTTTTATACAAGGAAGGGAGGTTCAAACTGGAAAAATCCAGTTATGTGAAGCGCAGAAAGTTCAAACTTGCGGCTCAAAAGACATTTCAGTCTCATGGCCTATTATTTAGCTAAGGAAAAAGGGTGGGGCAAAATATACTAAGTGCTCCTAGTAGATACGGATCGGTACGATTCTTTATGCAATAAAAAAATATTCTATCTCACACAAAAATTTTACTTATCTTTTATTTTTCAAGTGTCTTAAAAACAATTTTTAATAAAACTTGTGAGGTATTGAATGAATAAGCTCTTTTAAAATGGATCAGATCCGTATGAGAGAGAGAGAGAGAGAGAGAGAGAGAGAGTTACAAGGAGTTACAAGGAAAAGAAGTACCTCAAAAGGCCTTGCGGCCCATACCGAGGAGGTACCAATGGCAACGGGTGCCAGGAAAATTTTGTACACACTCAAATAGTGTGCAAGATTTGGTCTAACCTTTTCTTGAACTGATCCACAGAGGAACTGTTCACAACTTCCGAAGGTAACCTGTTCCATGTGTCACAGATCTTATACGTAAAGTAATTCCCACACACACTAGTCCTAAACCTTTTCAAATCCAACTTCCAACCATTGTTGCGAGTTGGGTTATCATTTAAACTAAACATACTTCTAAAATCGACATCGTTGAACCCGCGTAAGAGCTTGAAAACCTCGATCAGTTGACCGCGCAGCCTCCGAGTTTCAAGCGAAAACAAGTTCAGGGCGCGTAACCGTCGATTGTACCCATATGCCTAACGGAAGGGATTAACTTTGTGGCCCTCGCCTGCACTCGCTCCAGCCTCTCAATATCTTTCCTGAGGGTGGGCGACCAGAACTGCACAGCATACTCCAGGTGCGGCCGAACAAGGGAATTGTACAGTGAGAGCACAATCTCCTTGTTCCGAAACTGAAATTGCCTCCTGATATAACCCAATAGTTTCTGGGCTTTCTTTTCCACCTCTACACACTGTTTCGTAAACTTAAGGTCGCTGCTAATTAGCACACCCAAGTCCTTTTCTAAATCAGTCACCTCGATATTACTACCCAACATCGAGTAGTCCGACTTGGGATTGGCGTAGCCAATGTGCATCACTTTGCATTTACCCAAGTTAAACGGCATTTGCCATTTTTCGGACCACTCTCCTATCCTACCTAGGTCCGCACGCAGTTCCTCGATCGCTTCGGGCGTCCCAACATTGGCCCCAAGCTTGGTGTCATCAGCGAATTTGGCGATCCGACTGACGATGCCACCGTCGATATCATTTATGTAAATGATAAACAACAGTGGCCCCAAAACGGAACCCTGAGGAACCCCACTAGTGACCGAGGCCCAACCCGAACTAGCCCCTTTAATTACAACCCTCTGCCGCCTATTCCTCAGCCAGTTTTCAATCCACCTACCTATTTCCCCACCGATACCCAGCGCGCGCACTTTCGCCATTAGCCGGCGGTGAGGTACCTTATCAAAGGCTTTCTGAAAGTCGAGATAAAGTATATCAATCGCCCTACTCTTATCGTACTCACTCAACATGACGTGGAAAAACTCGAGCAAGTTGGTGAGACACGACCTATGCCGTCTAAACCCATGTTGGGAGTCCCCAAGCAGCTTGTAGGAATCCAAATGGTCAACGATCCTATCAGCTATTATCCCTTCTAATAATTTACCTACAACTGAAGTGAGACTAATGGGACGATAGTTCCCTGGACTTTCGTGATCCCCTTTCTTAAAGATAGGGGTCACGTTGGCTTCCCTCCAGTCACCAGGCACCTGGCCCATCTCCAACGATTTGTTGAAGACTGTAGCCAGGTGGGGAGCCACCTGGTCGCGCACTTCTCGCAACACTCTGGGGAGAAACTGGTCTGGCCCAGGAGCCTTAAACGCGCTCAGTTTGTCTATTCTATCGGCAACGACTGTCGCGGTACATCTAACACTATCCAGGCCAGCACCTTCGTGCCTCACCTGGCTCGGGGATGACGCGGGTATCCTCCCTGGTGAACACTCCCGCAAAGTACTCATTAAGCACATTAGCGATGTCCGCGTCGGAGGTCCGCAGAACGCCGCTTCCGTCCTTTAACGGACCTATCATGCTTCTAATGGGCTTTCTACTATTAACATAACTGAAGAACTCCTTAGGGTTCCCCTTGCAGAGGCTTGCCACCCGTAGTTCTTCGTTACGTTTCGCTAGCCTAACCTTCGCCTTCACTTCCCTACACAGGCGGACATACGCTTCAGTGTTCTCGTGGGAACGATTGGCCTTCGCCCTCCTATACGCTACTTTCCTATTTCGGATAGCCGAAGCGATGTCACGATTGAACCACTTAGGCTGCGTTGAAGCAGGGGTGACCGGTTTTGAGGGTATGGCAGCAGACTGCAGCACCATAAACTCGTCCCGGAATGCACTCCACACTCTCAACATCGCCGCCGACCTCTAACCCCATCTCACCTACGCTATCCCTGAGGCTAACAAAGTCGCCCGCCGGAGATCGAGCTTACTGCCTCTCGAGTTACTACGCTTCACCCGAGGGACGCGCACACGGAACCTAATCAGACCGTGATCACTCCCGCCCAACGATTCGTCAACGGTGAGGCCAGTGACGAGGTTGTCTTCGGTCGTGAATACTAAGTCTAGAACGCTTTCGCCTCGTGTAGGCTCGTTGACCCACTGAGTGAGGAAGTTCTCATCAGCAAAGTCAACTAGCCTCCTCCCTTCAGCATCAGCAGTCCTGTCTTCCCACTTTATGCCGCGACAGTTGAAGTCTCCTAAAACTACACACACCCTATCCCTAGCAGGCTACTGAGTTCGGTGTACAGGGCTGTATCCTCCTCGAGGAGGAGATGCGGAGGTCTGTACACCAAGATTAACCTATAGTTCGTCCCCCCACGTTCAGATCGACACCAAGCAGCTCCCGTTCCGATCGGAACTGGCAGTCAACCGGACTCAACGTGTCCTGACGTATATTAGTACCCCACCCCCCTCCCCACGGGTGCGGTCTTTGCGAAACATTCTATACCGGGAATTTCGAACTCCCCAACGTAGTCCCTACGATCAGTATGAATCCAGGACTCGGTGATAGCAACGATATCCTGGTATTCTGATGCTAAGAGCGCCCGTAGCTCGCAAAACTTGTTCCTAATTGACCTAGCATTAAAAAGCATTGCACGGAGGGAGCCTTCCCTATTCTGACCGCCCCCTAGCACGACCCGTTTCCCGAACAGCCAGGGCTGTCGGGAGTTGAAGAGCCCCTCACTAACGAGGGGGCAACTTCCGCAGGAGACTGAGCCCCCTCCAACGTAGGAGGAGGGTCACCCACCTGTACTTCGACGCACCCTTCAGTTGAAGGTACGTCCGCCACCGGCTCATCCTCATCTCTCCCCGGTGGGGGCCCATCATCTCTCCCCGGACTCGACCTCACCATTCTGTATAGGTGCCGGTCGAGCAGCGCGCCTAGCACACCTTTACCCTTGTTATTGAGGTGGACACCATCCCTCTGGTAAAGGTCCCACCTACCCGAAAATGCATCGAAGGGGTCAATAAACTTCACGCCCAGCGGAACGCACAAGTCTTGTACCCTCTCATTGATGCCAATGACCTTACTGAGCGCGTGGTCACTGGCATTCATTCGCGGTAAAATACCCATTAACATTCCCCTGTCTGTCTTCAGTTTTAGATCATCCGCAAGAGACATGATCTCGGTGATGATCCCTTCTGTAAGACCTACCCCACCGCCTTTGAGGAACAGGTCATTGCCACCAGCGTGGACAACGATCGCAGTCCTCCGACTAGCCACGCGCACCTTCTCTACCTCCTTCCTTAAGTGCGCCGTTCCCCGCCCAGGTAAGCACCTTACCTTCCTCCCATCCCGGTTTGCAGAAGCAAAGTACTTCTCCTGGCCCCTGATCTGCGAGTCCCCAATCAAAACGGTGTCTTCCTCCTTCGAGCACAGGAGACTAAAGCGGTTAGAGGTCTTGACAGGGGCAACTGGGGTCTCAGGCTTCGGCTTCGCAGCCTTCTTGCCCGAGACCTTTCGAAACCCGTCGCCACCCATACACGCAGTTACACCACCCGACCCACCCCGACTGGTAGCTACATCCTTCGGTTTCTTTGGGCCATCAGTAGGCCCCTTCCCACCCTTTTTCTTCATTGGCCCCTTCCCACCTTCTTCATGGCCCTTCCCACCCTTCTCTATCGATCCCTTCCCACCCTTCTCTATCAGCCCCTTCTTTGCGCCTCCCTTTGTTCTAGATACTTAATCTTACAGTTTAAATCTGCTGGTGTGTTTTTATTTGATCTTGTCCACTGGGTTGGATTTCCAGTGCTACGACCCTAGCTTCAAGCTTTTTTACTAATTCCTTTAGCTCTTTAACTTCCTTTTCGTGGTTGTCTCTAAGTTTACAAAACAAACATACACTAAGGGATGTGATATCGCTGATACTACCCTCAGGGAAGTCAACGCACCAATGATTAACTTTACATTTAAAGCATTCTGCTTTCAATTTAGCTGGCCCTGCCATATTTTCTTTTTTTTTTTTTTCTGAATACTCTGAATAAGATAAAGCGTTCTAGCAATGAAAACTATCCAAAAACGTTCTGACCAGTATATAAAAAGGGGGGGGTGAATTCATCCCGCGCGTAGACGCATCCACCTTTTGCAAGTGACGTTCATCCCTTCCAGAAGACTACACCTCTCCTGCTGCCGCACCGACCAAAGGTCTCCCCAGGGCCGGACAGTCCCAAACGTGTCGCAGCTACCAACTGACAAACACTCGCGACGCAAGCGTCACGGATTTTCCGCCAGGAGCGACAGCGAGATGCAGCCCCTTACTAAGTCTTACTAGTCACTCACAAGCGGCCAGACTCTTAGAATCCAGTGTTCAAGGGATATCCCACCAGACCCAGAGGCTACGCCCGAGACTTTACGCTGGCCTGGCAGCCAGCTGGGCAGTAAAGCTCTCTCACCTCAGAGCAGTACAGCCAAGCACCATCAATTGGTCACCAAAGAACGGTCGCAGGGGGCTGGTCAGGCCATTACGCGTTAGGAATGGGCTTAACGGGGCACTAGCCACACTCCATTCATCGCGCCCCTACGCCTGGGACCCCTCCATCCCAGTCTCTCACAACCTACGAGCGTTAAATGGTGTTATTTATAGAGGTTCCAAAGCCTCTCTTCCCACGCATGAGGTAGCAGTAGGGTCCTAATAGTAAAAGAAGAGAAAAAGACTTAATACTAAAAAAGTTTTTTTTTTTTTTTTTTTTGCAGTCAGAGGAGAACAACCTTAACGTAAGCTAAAAGGACAGAGTAGGGATGGGATGGGGTCCTAGTAACCCACGGGACGGGATTGTGCAAAATACTTCACCCGCCCTCCCGAAAGAGAGAGAGAACCTAAAGGAACTGGCAGCCAGTTCCTCTAGAATCCCACGACTCGGGACCGGAGGCTGTCACACCCCAAGTATAAAGTTTACTACATCCAGAAGAAATGTGCATAACCTTTATACCCCCTGCGAGAGAGAGAGAGAGAGAGAGAGAGAGAGAGAGAGAGAGAGAGAGTTACAAGGAGTTACAAGGAAAAGAAGTACCTCAAAAGGCCTTGCGGCCCATACCGAGGAGGTACCAATGGCAACGGGTGCCAGGGAAAATTTTGTACACACTCAAATAGTGTGCAAGTTTGGTCTAACCTTTTCTTGAACTGATCCACAGAGGAACTGTTCACAACTTCCGAAGGTAACCTGTTCCATGTGTCACAGATCTTATACGTAAAGTAATTCCCACACACACTAGTCCTAAACCGTTTCAAATCCAACTTCCAACCATTGTTGCGAGTTGGGTTATCATTTAAACTAAACATACTTCTAAAATCGACATCGTTGAACCCGCGTAAGAGCTTGAAAACCTCGATCAGTTGACGCGCAGCCTCCGAGTTTCAAGCGAAAACAAGTTCAGGGCGCGTAACCGTCGATTGTACCCATATGCCTAACGGAAGGGATTAACTTTGTGGCCCTCGCCTGCACTCGCTCCAGCCTCTCAATATCTTTCCTGAGGGTGGGCGACCAGAACTGCACAGCATACTCCAGGTGCGGCCGAACAAGGGAATTGTACAGTGAGAGCACAATCTCCTTGTTCCGAAACTGAAATTGCCTCCTGATATAACCCAATAGTTTCTGGGCTTTCTTTTCCACCTCTACACACTGTTTCGTAAACTTAAGTCGCTGCTAATTAGCACACCCAAGTCCTTTTCTAAATCAGTCACCTCGATATTACTACCCAACATCGAGTAGTCCGACTTGGGATTGGCGTAGCCAATGTGCATCACTTTGCATTTACCCAAGTTAAACGGCATTTGCCATTTTTCGGACCACTCTCCTATCCTACCTAGGTCCGCACGCAGTTCCTCGATCGCTTCGGGCGTCCCAACATTGGCCCCAAGCTTGGTGTCATCAGCGAATTTGGCGATCCGACTGACGATGCCACCGTCGATATCATTTATGTAAATGATAAACAACAGTGGCCCCAAAACGGAACCCTGAGGAACCCCACTAGTGACCGAGGCCCAACCCGAACTAGCCCCTTTAATTACAACCCTCTGCCGCCTATTCCTCAGCCAGTTTTCAATCCACCTACCTATTTCCCCACCGATACCCAGCGCGCGCACTTTCGCCATTAGCCGGCGGTGAGGTACCTTATCAAAGGCTTTCTGAAAGTCGAGATAAAGTATATCAATCGCCCTACTCTTATCATACTCACTCAACATGACGTGGAAAAACTCGAGCAAGTTGGTGAGACACGACCTATGCCGTCTAAACCCATGTTGGGAGTCCCCAAGCAGCTTGTAGGAATCCAAATGGTCAACGATCCTATCAGCTATTATCCCTTCTAATAATTTACCTACAACTGAAGTGAGACTAATGGGACGATAGTTCCCTGGACTTTCGTGATCCCCTTTCTTAAAGATAGGGGTCACGTTGGCTTCCCTCCAGTCACCAGGCACCTGGCCCATCTCCAACGATTTGTTGAAGACTGTAGCCAGGTGGGGAGCCACCTGGTCGCGCACTTCTCGCAACACTCTGGGGAGAAACTGGTCTGGCCCAGGAGCCTTACACGCTCAGTTTGTCTATTCTATCGGCGATCACTGTCGCGGTACATCGAACACTATCCAGGCCAGCACCTTCGTGCCTCACGCCTGGCTCGGGGATGACGCGGGTATCCTCCCTGGTGAACACTCCCGCAAAGTACTCATTAAGCACATTAGCGATGTCCGCGTCGGAGGTCCGCAGAACGCCGCTTCGGTCCTTTAGTGACCTATCATGCTTCTAATGGGCTTTCTACTATTAACATAACTGAAGAACTCCTTAGGGTTCCCCTTGCAGAGGCTTGCCACCCGTAGTTCTTCGTTACGTTTCGCTAGTCTAACCTTTGCCTTCACTTCCCTACACAGGCGGACATACGCTTCAGTGTTCTCGGGAACGATTGGCCTTCGCCCTCCTATACGCTTTTCCTATTTCGGATAGCCGAAGCGATGTCACGATTGAACCACTTAGGCTGCGTTGAAGCAGGTGTGACCGGTTTTGAGGGTATGGCAGCAGACTGCACCACCATAAACTCGTCCCGGAATGCACTCCACATCCCTCAACATCGCCGCCGACCTCTAACCCCATCACCTACTCTATCCTGAGGCTAACAAAGTCGCCCGCCGGAGATCGAGCTTACTGCCTCTCGAGTTACTACGCTTCACCCGAGGGACGCGCACACGGAACCTAATCAGACCGTGATCACTCCCGCCCAACGCCTCGTCAACGGTGAGGCCAGTGACGAGGTTGTCTTCGGTCGTGAATACTAAGTCTAGAACGCTTTCGCCTCGTGTCGGCTCGTTGACCCACTGAGTGAGGAAGTTCTCATCAGCATAGACAACTAG
The DNA here is from genome assembly GCA_023014485.1 of Bathynomus jamesi. Lineage (NCBI taxonomy): Eukaryota > Metazoa > Arthropoda > Malacostraca > Isopoda > Cirolanidae > Bathynomus > Bathynomus jamesi. The sequence continues at coordinate 206,548 of JAJOZX010005714.1, forward strand.
CCTCCTCCCTTCAGCATCAGCAGTCCTGTCTTCCCACTTTATGCCGCGACAGTTGAAGTCTCCTAAAACTACACACACCCTATCCCCTAGCAGGCTACTGAGTTCGGTGTACAGGGCTGTATCCTATAGCTCGTCCCTCCCACATTCAGATCGACGCCAAGCAGCTCCCGTTCCGACCGGAACTGGCAGTCAACCGGACTCAACGCGTCTCTGACGTATATTAGTACCTCACCCCCCTCGAGAGAGAGAGAGAGAGAGAGAGAGAGAGAGAGAGAGTGAGAGAGAGTTAATTAATTTTGTAACAGAAAGCAGGCGGTCAGAAATAAAGGTAATACAAACACATGATTTTTTTATAAAATAAACCCAAACTTCCAAGACTAGAAAGTGACTGTACGCATTCCGATGTGGCTGCCACTGTTGCTTGAGGTTAAATTGTTTGGCTTTGCTATCACCTCCGGCTACCAACTCACCTAATGTAGGTCGATTTTCGCTTTTGACCATTCCTGTTGTCGCATTCCTTCACGTTAACTTTTTGTCCTAGATTTAGTGGGAGAGACAGCGTTCCTTGTGTTTTGCTTATATAAAATTAATAGATATTATAAAACTTGTAGAAAACTGCAGAGCATTACGTTATTGGCAATTACGTTATTTAATATAAATGTCTATAGAGATTTCCCCTGTACAATTATTTAAGAATATATATATATATATATATATATATATATTATAAAGTCTTTGTTTCACGTCTTCAATCAGGCTGATTTAATCAATGTACGGACTTGCAGGTTTTCTTTTAAATATTAATGTACAATATGAAGAGTCCTGTGTATTTCTTATATTATTAATTTTTTATTAAATAATTGGGATTCGTTTTGCGTCTAAATAAACAAAAATATTGTATTGGTGTTTTATTTAATTATTTTGCTAAGCCAATTAAGGAGAACATTTCCCTCTCTCTTGCCTTTAATAAATAAATAATTAAATTATATAGTGCTATCTAGCAAGCCCCTCTAAGCAATGAGAACATCTCTCTCTCTTACCGTTAATAATAAATAAATAATTAAAATAAATGGTGCTCTCTGGTAACCTTTCTATATAAATAAATAAATTCAATAGTGCTCTCTGGCAACCCCTCCATATATAAAAATTAAAATAAATGGCGCTATCTGGCAACCCCCGATCTATATAACAGGCGTTGGTACCCTGAGCTCGCATTATGCGTCTGGCTGGTGCCAGGCGAAAACATGGTCTCTCTCTTTCTCTCTCTCTTTTCTTAGGTTAAGGCTTACTTTCTTAGGTTAGGATACCGATTTGGGGGGTGAGGCCGTCCCAACTTCTCCCCCAAAGTGGTTAGGGTCACCCCTTTGGGGGAGGTCATCCTCCCTTCTCCTCCCAAAGTTCCCCCTTCATGCAACTTGGGGGTAACCCCCACCCCTTGTTGCATAACCCCCTCCCCTTGTTGCAATATCCCCTTTCCATTTGCAACATTACCCCAACTCCGCTTTGCAACATTGAATAACATTGCATTTGTACTCAACCATTTTGCGCCCATACTACTGAGGTCGGCAGTTTAGTTGACAAGACCCTTAAATAAATATGGACCGAACAAGTTCTTGGCAACACTGCACCCCATATCATCACGTGCAGTGGATGGTGTTCCATTTCCTGAAAGAAGTGGATTTTCGTTGCTCCAGAAATAAACATTTCTCATTTGGGCGCCAAGGTAAATTACACACTCGTCAGAAAAATTCACTGTTCCACGTGCAGGAATTGTTGGAAAAACGGTCAAACACCGTTCACAGGCTTCATATCGTTTCTGCATCTCTGCATCGCTTAATTCATTAACAAATGACGGGCGGTAGGTATGGTTTCGTGCCGAGATCTTTTGTTATGTGATCTCTCATTGTGGACACGGGGACTGCAAGTTCTTGTGATCGTTTCCGAAGTGATTTTTTTGGTGAACGAGCCACCGATGCAATCACACCTTCACATTGTTCTGCTCGCGTTGTTGGTCTTCCCGACAGTGGTCTGTCCTTGATGGAGCCAGTTTCAAACAGCTTTTTCTCCCAACGTAATACCTTCTCGTTTGTTGGTGCAGCCTTATTGAATCTTGTGTTGAAATCATTCTGGATATCATGCATCGTTTTGCCAGTATGTGCCCTTTCATGAGCTCATGTGCTCATCATTATCCTTTCCTCCATAGTGTAAGTGAACTGGTCTGCCATTGTTCACACAGCTCTAATACCTATAAAAGAAAAAAATGTCAATGAATCACATATAAATTCAATTAATCACACAAAACTAAAATTGGTATTGCAATGTGTACATTTTGTAGGGGGTGACGAGACTTTTCGAACACCTTGTAAATATGTATATATATATATGTGTGTGTGTGTGTGTGTGTGTGAGCTTGAATTATTTATCTGAATTAAACTTAATTATGATGTTAAAGATTGATATGATTACAAGACAAAAAGCAGAACTTAGAGCCAGACCTCCTTGTGACATGGAACTGTATATATACCCAAGTAGCGCCAATATTAAGCTACCTTTTTCCAATAAGGTCGGATTTTGTAAATAAGTGGGGTCTTCTTGTACGACCTACTTTTCGAAGTTAGGTTACGCTGGGTTCCTAACCTAACCTAAAACAATTCAGAGGGTGTGTAAAGGTTGAGGAAACATAAAGGACGACTTATTTGACTTCGAGTTTTTTAATTAAAATCTTAATGCGAGTGAAATTCCAAAAAAATAATCGTTGTGTTCGTTAAACTAAACGCTTTCTTTAAACTTTCTTCTAGAATCCCCCAACCTTACTTTAACACAAGCGAAAGTGCTTAAAAATTTGAAAATATGAAATATATAACCTGTTCGACCTACTTGGTAAAAAATGGTCAAGGACGATAATTGTTTGTTCAACTTGAGCATTTATGACATAATTATATATATAATATATATATATATATATATTATATATATTATATATATATATATTAGGGTGGCCCTTATATAGGGCAAAAAAAATTTTTGAACATTTTTATGATCGCTACCTTCAAAATAGTTCGAATTAGTGTAAATAAACTGCATATAAATTTTGTAACATTTATTCCAACATTTTGAGGTAGCTCAAGCAACATGAAGTTTTAACATATTGAATAATATATAACTATAATGAATACACATGGAAAACGAAACTTATACAGCCATAGAAAGTTTTTTCCAAGCTATTTGGGAAGAGACGGCGGTGTTCGTTGACAACTTGTAGAAGAAACTGTAACTGTTCTTCATCCTTCGTAAGATGACTGTTGTATTCTTGAATGAGAGCAACCACTCTCTCTGCATAGTCATTCACAACGATGATGGCTCTCACCTTCTCTTTCGCTCGTTTGTACTCCTCCAGTTCGCTCCAGGTTGTTGGATCTTCCTTGAGAAAGTGTTCCGATAGATTAAACTTTGTGAATAGAGTGCGGGATCTGTTTGTAACGAAATCCTGTAGTGACTTATCTCCGAAAGTCTTCAGATCAACTTGAACTTTTTTGAGGGCGTGCTTCATCGTCCTCCGCACTACTGTTAGCATTCAGCGTGTGAATCATCTGAATCTTTGTCGAAGCCGAGGTCTTGTCATCAAAAAAGGCCAGAGCAAACAATTCTTTCGAAAGGTACCAGAGATGGTTGGACATTTTGGCCGAGGCGACTTGTGAAATGCCTGGATGTATTGATGAGTAACCCAGCAAATCTTTGAGGAACTGAAGATCATTTGCTGAAGCACAGTTAGCGTTGGGACAAGTGATCCAGGCTTTAATGTAGAAACGTACTGCAAAAAGGTAGATATCTCGTAGACCCTTCTCCTCGCGAGAAGAGAAGTGGAACTGGCCAGGAAACATCCATACTTTCAGACTGTAGATGACTTTTGACATCCAACGTGCATGATGCATAGACTCTGGAGTCATAAGACGGGTGCCTTTTGCTGGCACTGCTCCGAGGAAGATGCTTGCCAGCTCCAGCAGCTCTCTATAATTGTCTCTCGGTTGAGCTTCAGAAAGCTGTGAGTTGATGAATATCAAAAGCTCCTCTTTCTCCTCTGAGAGAGATTGGCATATGAAGGGATCGGTGAAACCGTTCTGGAAATTTTGTTTGTCAAGACATTGCCACTTAGCTGCAAATCGTTTGAAGAGGGGCACTTCGGGCGCACTCGACTCTCCCATACAACGTTTGAAAACCGCTGCTATGACATGCTCGTAAATATGGTGACGGCAAGCGAAAAAGAGAAATACCTTGAATCTTTTCTTCTATTCCCCACTCTCTGAGAGCATTACAGACTGCAGTAGATTGAGCTTGCAGAAGGTAGTTTCGCCACTGTTAGTAATTGAGAGATACCGCTTCCTGAGACGAGAACTGGCAGACGATCAGAATACTCTTTTCCAGTAATATTGGGCAGTATTTTTCCGTCGCAGTGCACTACGAGAGGACCTTCCGCCTGAAAAAGTTTCTTTGAGTAGATGAAACATTGTCTCTCAGTGTTGTTGACGAGAACGCTGAATTATCTGTTGGTTGAGTGCCAAATCTGTGACATCATGGCCCAGGCTCTTAGCTGTTTCAATCATTACCATTATTGCCTTTCTGTCAGAGAATTTGGTACGGTCAAGAACAGCAGATAATGTTGAGGTAATGACTCAGGCTCTTTGGGTTTGACTTCAGGATCTGAGTTACTGCTTGATGAAGCCTTCATTACTTTAGTAGCAGCCTTCTTCTGTGAAAGGAAAAGAAGGACCAGATTAGTTTTGTGCTTTTATGAAGTAAAATCAGCAGTAAATAAATGTATAGAACCATGAAAATAATGTATATATAGAACAGAATAATATAGAACAGAACAGAAAAGAATAGAATAATGTATATATAGTAAAATATATAGAGCCATGTAAATAATAAATGAGAGCATTAGATTTTATATAAAGCTAAGCACTAACCCTTGAAGTTTCACGTGTGCGTCTTTGATCCTCTTCAATTTTCTCTTAGCAGCTTTCTGTTCTTTCTTGTGCAGGCTGACATCAAACCCAGTCATGCAGCCGCGTCGCCCCTTTTCTCGTTGAGCTATCAAAAATTCACGATCCTTGGGGATAGTAATCCTCTTTAAGGCGTCCGCATGTGCAATGTCGAAGAGATCATCGAGCGCACTAATAAACTTCTCTTCCTGAGTAGCTGATGTTCGTCCCTTGTTCTTTTTCAGCAGCCTCCAATTTTCGAGGCAATGCTGTACTGCTTTGGTCGGTATTCTAGCTTTCTCCCAGAATGGCAGAATTTTCTGAATTACATATGTTGACGCATCTCGTTTAGTTTCTTTTTTTTATTGTGGCGATAGAGAAAAACACCAAGAGCTTGTCTGATTGATGGTAGCTTGGATCCAATAATTATCAGTTTTAGAGCGCGTATCCTATATAGTATATACTATGGAGCTAAAAGGTGTGTGTGTGTGTGTGTGTGTGTGTGTGTGTGTGTCCGCTTTCTTTGGGACCGTGCACAGACTAAACGGCACATCGGAAAATTCTGCAACCACCACCAACTGATAGCCCATGAGCTGCCGCGTGACCGGACAGCTCATACCAGGACAACACATACACGGACAACTCAGACCCGGACAACTCAGACCCGGACAACTCATACCTAGGACAACTCATACCTAGGACAACTCATACTCTCTTCAACAATTACCACCCCAATGTTGATCTTTTCATCTATATCCACCCCGAAAGTTTAAACTCTGCAAATTAACCAAAATAAGATAAGAAAACAATAACAACAAATTTATTATTTATTGCAAACATATAATAGAGAACCATTATTTACATAAGATAAAATTTGAATGCCCGGTTAGGTCAACTATACGCCCTTGACGATTGGTTAGGTTTAGTCGTGATGTTTTCGTTAGTTTTAACGAAAATATCACGACTAAACCTAACCAATCGTCAAGGGCGTACAGTTGACCTAACTGGGCATTCAATGAACCCAATGGTTCCCTGAGTTTTTTATGATACACACAGACCGTGCATGGAACAAGGAACTCTTCTGGGATAATTAAATCCACTATAGTCCGAATAAGTAATGGTAAATGACAAATACCATAGTTTTTCTTTTTCATGATGCAAGCCCGACGTGGGCAACGGGTCTCTCGCAAAGAGGTCCCATAAATATAGCTTCCCTCACCAGTTATCTGCAAAGCAGACAGGATCCAGCTTTGGGACATGGATCTAGGGTTTAAAGCAGCCTAGCCCCACTACATTTAGAACCTCAATATAAGTAAAAGACTCGTTGCCCCTTTTTCTTTGATTTATTCAATCCGACGTGAATGCAACGAGTCTTTTACTTATATTGAGGTTCTAAATGTAGTGGGGCTAGGCTGCTTTAAACCCTAGATCCATGTCCCAAAGCTGGATCCTGTCTGCTTTGCAGATAGCTGGTGAGGGAAGCTATATCTATGGGACCTCTTTGCGAGAGACCCGTTGCCCACGTCGGGCTTGCATCATGAAAAAGAAAAACTATGGTATTTGTCATTTACCATTACTTATTCAGACTATAGTGGATTTAATTATCCCAGAAGAGTTCCTTGTTCCATGCACGGTCTGTGTGTATCATATATATATATATATATTATATATATATATATAACTTGCATGAATTTTAAATGTTTAAATTTAATTTTTAATTTTACAAAATAAATGTTTTCATTTCAAAATGTTTTCATTAATAACTTGCATGAATTCTAAATGTTTAAATTTAATTTTTAATTTTACAAAATAAATGTTTTCATTAATTTTTCATTTTTTTTTCTGGTCCTATGTATGAGTTGTCCTAGGTATGAGTTGTCCTAGGTATGAGTTGTCCGGTATGAGTTGTCTGGGTATGAGTTGTCCTGGTATGAGCTGTCCTGGTATGAACTGTCCTAGAACCGAGCTGCCGATGTGCTCTGTCAAGTTTCCCGGTCCTAGGTCACAATTACTAGGTCCGAAGGCCCCAGCACCGCGATAAAACTACAGAAAAGAAGGCAGCCGTGAAAATGTTGAGCTTCACATTGTATGACATATACTGCTACCCGCCCAGAGGGCCAAGTTGTACAACGGTCGCGAGCGATAGCGAGCTACCGCTTGTTTGGTACTATACTAAAAGCCATACTTTTTCTGAAATGAAACAAATAGGATTAAATATAATAATAAAATTAAAATTAATTAAATATAATTAATTAAATATAAAATTAAAATTAATTAAACGTAATTAATTAAATATAATTAATTAAATATAAAATTAAAATTAATTAAATATAATTAATTAAACAAAATTAAAATTAATTAAATATAATTAATTAAATATAAAATTAAAATTAATTAAATATAATTAATTAAATATAAAATTAATTAATATAATTAATTAAATATAAAATTAATTAATATAATTAATTAAATATAAAATTAAAATTAATTAAATATAATTAATTAAATATAAAATTAAAATTAATTAAATATAATTAATTAAATATAATTAATTAAATATAAAATTAAAATTAATTAAATGTAATTAATTAAATATAAAATTAAAATTAATTAAATATAATTAATTAAATATAAAATTAAAATTAATTAAATATAATAAAAAATAAATAAATAGGATTTGAGCACATTGAGCTACCTCTAAAAATTCAAATTCTTTCCTATTTCATGTGTCGCTGTTTTACATGGAATCAAACCAATTCAGGGGGTGCAACATAGAAAGTTCAAAAATTCAAAAATAAGGGCCACCCTAATATATATACAGTATATACGAGGATTGTTCAAAAAGTAAATTTATAAGGTGTTTTTAAGAAACTGTTTTATTACGAGGCAAGTAATTATGAGAAGTATTTCACCATCAACTTATTACTACTTTTCTACATAATCACCAAACAGATTCAAACATTTGTCGCAGCGTGGGACAAGCTTTCCGATGCCGCTCAATTAAAATGTAGGGTCCTTAGTTTTTAACCAGTTTCGTTTTGAAATTGTTTACCTTTCCTTGTTCCTTTAGGGCTGGAAACAAATAGAAGTCGCTTGGTGCAATGTCAGGACTATGGGGGAAGGGGAATGATCCATGACTTCCCAGTGGAACGATTTCAAAAATTAGCGTGTTTGACTTGCAGTGTGAGGTCGTGCATTGTCATGCAAGAACACCACACCTGCGGTAAGCAACCTGGAACGTTTTCTTCTGATAGCCGTGCGGAGTCGCTGTAAAGTTTCACAATAAGAAGTGACATTTATTGTTGTCGCGTTTTGCATGAATTCAACATGCAAAACGCCTTGATGGTCCCAAAAAATTGTTGCTACCAGCTATCTAACCAAATGATGGTGCAATCTTGAACTTTTTGGTTCGTGGTGAGCCCGGATGTTGCCACTTTACAGTGTTGCCACCCATGCCTAACAAAATACTCTACTACGAACAACATTATTGTACTATGCATAATGCACCCGTAATTAACCTTATAAACTTACTTTTTGAACAACCCCCGTTTATAGGGTTTCCCAAAAAGGTGCCCCTATTTTTATTTGATTGTCATTTCATAATGGATGTATATTTTAGAACGCGTAACTAGGTTACAGTCTTTAAGGAAAGTTTAGTCTTGACCATGCTTCTTTAAGGACCTAGTCTACACAGGACAATACGGCTCAACCCTCAAACAATGATGCCGCGTTTGCAGCTGGAACAGAAAATCAAGATCGTTGAGTAGTTTCATGTGGTAAATTCTGTGATGCAGGTTCAGAGGAACTTTTGCAGAGAATATGGATGCAGAGATTCACCCAAGAGAAAGACAATATCACGAATTATTAGAAAATTAAAAAAAGAAGGAACTTTAAGCAATCAACATAAGGGTAATATTGCAGGCAACTATCCACAAGAACTGTGAAACACATAAATATGGTTAATGAAATTATTGCGCCCATTCCGCAGAAGTCAGTTCGACGTTTGTCAGCAGAAGTAGGTATTTCACGAACATCTGTGCTTCGTATACTTCATATCAAATTAAACCTTTTCCCGAAAGAATTTTTTCACAAGCTTCACTGACTGATACTTAAAAACAAAAACGAATGGAATTCTCAACGTGGATGTTAGCAAACCAAGAAGACCCTGCGTCTTTTAAACACATCCACTGCACTGACGACTGTTTGGAACATCTGTCTAGGGAGATTAATAACTTTCATTACTGGGGAAGTCGCGCTAGTGTTTTAATAGAGCCTCCACCTAGTGTTGCGAAACTCAACATTTTGGTCGCAGGTGAGTATATGGTGTAGTAGGTCACTACTTCTTTGAGAATGAAATAGAAAAAGCAGTAACGACAACGAAAACTTCATATCGTCAGATGCTACATCATTTCCATTTACCACAACTAATTAGTTTGTCTCGTAAAAGAAATAACTGCATTACCGCAGACTCACAGTGGCTTCAGCAGGATGAACCACCTTCATACACTACTTGTGAACCTACAACTATTTGAGGAAGCATTTATCCGGGCGACTAAGCTCCTTTCATGAGCCAGTGGAAGGGCTCCCATACTCACCTGACCTCACAACCACTGACTTTTTTTTGTGGGGTTACATAAAAGAAAGGATCTATTCTATTCTGCCAAGCCTAAGACACTTGAAAACCTAAAGACCTAAATCTCTGAGGTAAACAACAACATCCCAGCTGAGCTATTTCCAAAAATTATGTCAAACATTTGTGTGAGGTTGAATACTGTAGTGTGCTAGAAAAAACGGCGATTACACTGAAAATATTGTTTAATTAAGGTTAATAAACTCCTATACTTTACAAACCTATTGCGTTTGTATATGTCTAGCTAGATTCCTTTTTTCTTTAGTTTAGAACATTTATTTAGAAATAGGGAAATTTTTTGGACACCCACCTAACTATATATATATATATATATATCGGGTGGCCTCACCCCCAAAAAAAGTCACAAGGTATGAAGTGCAATAACTTCCAAAATATACACTCTACAATCACAATCAATGCCTGCCATAAAATTTTCGGAATTCTACAATAATGTACACTCAAATAAACAATTAAATTATCATGAAACAAAAAGTTTATTATTCACGTCTTATTTATTGACAGAGATGGTCAATATGCCCGCCGTCTTGCGCACAAACAGATCTTAACCTTCTCTTCCACGACATGATACATTCTCTGACGTCAGTTAAAGTTATTTTGTGCCAACAATTAAGTATCTTTTCTTTTAATTGTAACTCGGTAAATTTTTTTATTTCACCTTCATAAACCTTTTCTGCGAGAGAGTTCTATATGCAATAGTCCATTGGACAGAGCTGTGCACGCTAACTGATAAATATAGCGCCGCTAACGCTAATGCAAATAAATTCTAGCGCCGCTAACGCTAACAGTTTATAAAATTAGGAACGTTCGCTAAAGCTAATTTTGGCGCTAATTTTTATGAAATGTATAGCTAAGTGCTATTTTTTAATAATAATAATAATGCATTTGTATATATTTATGTGTTCACTATTTGTTACTATCTTTTATGGTGTCAAATGGAAACAATTTTATATCTTTAAAGTGATTATTGGGTATTCAAGAAAATTGCATGATTTGATATTTATAATTAAACGTATTTATTGGAAAGACATTGTCCTCCTTTACATATTCAGTTCAGGAAACTGTTTATTATTATTATACATTCTGCGTTCAGTATTATGCACAAAGAGCAACGTAATATAGAGAATACCATTCTAAGACTCTATTCATTTGTATTTATATTAGCGTTTAGCGGTTAGCGCCAAACATTGCCTAAAAATGTAGCGGCGCTATCTGTTCCGCTAACTATTTTGAAAAATAGCGCCGCTAATGGATACGCTAATAATTAACTAGCGTTGCCAATTAGCGCCGCTAGGCACAGCTCTACCATTGTATTGCAGTCCGGTGTCTGAGGTGGCCAGTCATTTTCCCAATGAAATTGGCCACATTCTGTTGGAAATAGTCCTGGGTGCACTTGCTCGTATGAGCGGTAGCAACATCTTGCTGGAATATGAAATCCTTATCAGGATATAGACGCCGACAATCTGGCGAAAGATTTTGTTCTAAAAGATTAACAATAGTTTCTGAGTTCACTTTTTTGTTATTTTCATCAGCAAAATGAATATTAGGCTTTCTATTCCATGATACACCAGCTAAAACCATGATTTTTTTGAAAACCGACATGTCTGGTGGTAAAGCCTCGACGGAGGAATATCTCTTTTACGCACACCGTAAACAACATCGTTTTGGTGGTTTCGCGCAATTTCAATAGTAAAATCTTTTCATCTGTGAAAACAATTTTTTTTTTAACATCACGTGCTGAAAATTTGTCTAGCAACTTTCTACAGCGAATTTTCCTTTTTTATCTCATATTGCTGTCACGTCTTGGGACACGGATTCTTTTATATGCCTTAAGTTCTAGAGCTCTCTGCATTCTTTGAACAGAACTGCGACTAGTCTTCAAATTTCTTGCAGGTTTTCGCTGAGACAAATGTAAGCCCGGTCAATCTTCTTCAGACAAACTAACGGTTTGGACATAGTCAATATTTTCTTGTGTGGAAACACTTTTAGGTCTGCCACTTCCAGATTTCCTTACAGTTGACCCAGTTTCTTTAAGTTTCTTTATTAATCATTTACCGATCTCTTATTCCGATTTGTTCCAGCAAATTCCTTCACAATTCTTGTCTCAGTTCATCCTCTCTATACAAAACATCTTTCACTTATCGCCTTGCCACCTTTGCTTAAAACTATAATTAGAGGGGTTAAAAATTATTCAAGATTAACAGTAGCCTGAACACACCATTTGACAGTTCTGCATAAAGTAGCATAGCTTAGCCTAACTTCTCCCAAACTTTCACGATAAGAATAGTTGCCAACTACTACTATATAATTTTTTTATTTCATGATATTTGTTTATTTGAGTGTACCTTATTGTTTCCTTCATTTTCGAAAAAGTATTGCATGTAGAATTCTGAAAATGTTATGGCAGTTTGTCACTAGACTGAATTTATAGGGATTTCAAATTTATGATCATACAGAATATAATTGGAAGTTATTGCACTTTAAATCTCGGGATGTTTTATTGGGGGCCACCCTATATATATATATATATATATATATATATATATATATATATATATATATATACACACACACACACACACACATTGTATATATAAATAATATATATACATATTTACATATACATACACACTGTATATAAATAATATATATATATATATATATATATATATATATATACTGTATATAAATAATAATATATATATATATATATATATATATATATATATATTATATATATATATATATATTAGGCCGGGTCGAAAATGGGAAATTTTTTATTTCTTAAAAAGTACACTATGTGAGAAGTTTCATTTTATAATCTTAACAAAATATTAAAATATGAAGCATGCGCTACCCCCATTAACTAAGAGTGGAAAGTAAAAGAAGAACACTATGTTATTGTGAAAGAACCTGGGAGCATCTATGTAGACCATGTCACACCAGATAATAGAACTGCTCGCTGCATAGCAGAAGAGTTGATAACTATTATTACAGACTCGAACAGCACAGATACTATCAACGCTTTACTGTGTGATGGTACTCCTGTAAATACAGGAAAAGCTGGTGGAGCCATAAAACTGGTTGAAATTCATCTTAACAGACCAGTGCAGTGGTTGGTGTGCCTCTTGCATTTGAATGAGCTGCCTCTTATGCACGTCTACAAAGCCATTGATGGTAAAACAACAGGTCCAAATACTTTTGTGGGTTCAAGTGGAAATAATAAACTGAAAACAGATTTAACAAAATTGAAGGTAGTCAAATATTCTCGCGTAAAGGGAAACATTGAAGAAATTCCAGCAAATGTTGTGAAGGAGCTAAGCAGTGATCAAAGTTATCTCTATGATATGTGTCTGGCAGTGCAAACTGGAGACACTTCTCAAGATCTGTCCACTCGATCCCCAGGTACCCTTCACCATGCTCGCTGGCTAACTCTAGCCAACAGGGTCCTTCGATTACATATCGCAAAGCCAAATCCCGATAAAAACCTTCAAGATATAGTCAAGATTATTATGCAGTTCTCTGTTCCAGGGTGGTTTCAGATAAAATCTCATCCTTATGCAACTGATGGTGCATATAACTTTTGGCATTTAATGTGCTTGCTTCGAAATTTAGATGAACAACATAGATCAATCATAGAACCAGTATTAAAGAATAACGCCTACTTTGCCCACCCAAAAAATATACTCATATTAATGGTAATTGACAAGAGACTAGAAATTAGGAAGCAAGCTATTCAGAAAATCATCCTTTTAACAACAGGATTTTCAGGTACCAGAAACTTTGAGTTCCCTCGAACCGTCAATTTCCAATTTACTGACTACACCGAGATGATCGATTGGCAAAAAGAGATCATTACTCCTCCACCGCTACTAAACAATTTTAGCGACGATGAGCTACTACAGGCTCGATGTAAGCCACTGGAGATAGCTTCTTTTCCATGCCACAGTCAAAGTGTGGAAAGGGCAGTGAACCTAGTAACAAAGGCATGTCAGGAAAGAATAGGATATGACAACCGTCAAAAGTTTATCTTAAACTCATTAGAATTAAGGCGAAAATTGCCCAAGTTTGAATGGAAGGCCCAATGAAATGAGTAAAAAACATGAAATAAAATTTCCTAATGATATTGAAAATTTCTTCCCTTTTGATGTGATAAGGAACAATGAAAAAGTAAATTGAATTTTAGCACATTTATTATGCCTCTAATTTTTTCTTCTGAATATATTGTTGTACTTAATTAATTTTCCTAATACTCTACAATTGTACATTATTAAATAAAATATTATACATTAATAAAGATTTATGTCATCAAAAAACCTGAATGTACAGTAGAGTAAGTCTCGTATAAATGGAATATTCTTCAATATAGGTCAAAAAGTGAAAAATTGTGCCGGGGGTAGGAGGCTTTAAACAGTGAAATAATTTATGAGGGAGTTCCTCTGCTCCATTCAAACCCCCTCACAATATGTACCTTTTCAATATAAAAGTTCGACCAGCTTAATATACATATATATATATATATATATATATATTATGCAGCATATGATGCAAACCCACAAGGAAAAAGAAAAATGATTCCAATGCCTTTCGTGTATTCAGAAGTACACCTTGTCAGGGAATGAAGGGAGAAGGCGAGATGACAAAAATATATACTTACAGTATGTACAGCGGGACAGAAAGATGAAAAGATTAGCACATGGTTAACAGAGTTAATTAGAGGCAAAAGGTATTTTAACAGGATATTGTCAATTTTATACATTCCCGCACTGTTTTTTAAATTATTTTTAAAATAGATAAATGCACATTCTAGAATATTCCTTTGAATTATATCTGTGTTTTTAACGAGCGCTTTAGAACTATCCCATTTGATACTATGATTACATCTATACATATGGTTAAACAATGCATTAGAATTATTTGCTGTTCTACAAGCATATTTATGCTGTTTTACCCGTTTGGCCTATATATACTGAGCTACATTGTATACATCCGATCGAATACACACAACCAAACGCATTATCAGGGCTATTCTTTATTAGGCGTGATTTAACAGTATTATTATACTTAAAGACTACATTGATACCAGTTGCTTTAAGTAAAGTCAGAAGATATTGAAAATTAACATGGTAAGATAGGCTAAGGATATTTTTACGCTCAAATTCTTTTACAGTTACACTATTATGATATCTATTCTTGGCTTTTCTAAGGCAGTTATCTAGAAATGAAATAGGATAACATAATTTAGTACCAATATTCATGATATTGCATAACTCGGAATCTAATTTGGGACTGACAACTCTCAATGCTCTAAGAAATATAGCAGAGAAAATATAAGATTTAATCGAGGGATGATGGACAGAATACAAATACACACAAGAATTATTATTAGTAGGCTTACGAAAAACTTCAAATTTGAACTGATTTAAGCATCTCCGAATTTTTAGATCCAGAAAAGATAGGCTTCCATCATTTTCTTTTTCAGCCGTAAACTTAATAGATGAGACTAAATTGTTGAGCCTACCAAGAAATAAGTCAACATCCAAATTGTTAGGCCAAAGGCATAAAATATCATCTACATACCTGTACCAAACAAGGTTAAAATTAACAATTGTAGGCAAAATTCTACTCTCAAAAAATTCCATATATAAGTTAGCTAATACCGGTGAGAGGGGATTTCCCATCGCCAATCCAAACGACATAACATAAAACTTATTTTCAAACTGAAATTTACAATTTTTGACGCAAAGCTTAATTAACTCAATAAGAGTTGAACAGGAAAGAATATTCAGAGATCTTATCTTTTAAAAAATCAAGTAGGTCATCAACAGGGACTTTTGTGAATAAAGAGCATACATCAAAACTCACCAACTTGAAATAAGGGCCATTAGGAAACTTCAGTTTGTCAATAAGATCCATGCTATTTACAATATGTGACTTGGAAATAGAGCCAACTAACGGCGTTAATAAACTAACTAACCATTTAGATAGCTTATAGATTACGGAGCCTACTGAGCTAACAATAGGCCTCATAGGATTATTAACTTCGTGTGTTTTTACTAAACCGTATAAATATGGTAGTGACGGATTGATGCTAAGAAACTGCTTAGAAAGCCCATTATAGTTATTTTTAATATTTCTCTTAATTTTCTGTTAAACATTTTATCAACATCCTCCAGTGGGTCTCTGTTTAGAGGTTTGTACGTATCGCTGTCACTCAATAAAGTATTCATCTTTTCAATGTAACTGTTTTTGTCCATGATGATGATCGAATTAGATTTCTCTGCTTTAGTAATATGTAATAAATCGTTATTTTTAAGTGTTTTTAGGACTTCTTCAAACCTCAAAGGATAATTCGATTCAGACCTCGTATTAAAAGCACTATACCTCGTATTAAAAGCACTATCTTCTGACTTTACTTAAAGCAATTCCATCAACGTAGTCTTAAAGTATAATAATACTGTTAAATCACGCCTAATAAAGAATAACCCGGATAATGCGGTTGGTTGTGTGTATTCGATCGGATGTACACAATGTAACTCAGTGTATATACAGGGTGTCCCATAAGTCCGGCATCATAGGAGAAATTCATATTTTTCTATTTCTACAAACCATAATTCATATTTTTCTCTTTCTACAAGCCATAATGTCTGTGAGCAAGGAAGAACGAATCCAGATAATTCTACTCATAGGAAATCGGAGTCAAAGAGAGGCCGCTGCTGAATTTAACAGACTGCATCCAGACCGCGAGCCAATAACACAGAGTTGTGTTAGCAGACTTGTTGCAAAGTTTAAGGAAACAGGATCCATAGAAGATAAACCACGCAGTGAACCTTCAAGGAGGTCCACTGACGATGATACAGCGACTGCTATCCTGGCTCATTTTAACAGAAGTCCCAATAAGTCTCTTCGGCGATTGTCCGCCGAGACAGGAATGTCGAAAAGTAGCATCCATCGCATTCTTCAGGCTCACAAATGGCATCCATATAAACTTCAGTTCCTACAGAAATTAAGCGAAAATGACCCCGACCGGCGGATGGAATTTTGTGAATGGGCTACGGAACAATATGCTCGGGATGCCAATTTCCAGTCCACCATTCTGTTCAGTGACGAGGCTGTTTTTTATGGAAATGATGAGGTAAATCGACAGAACACCCGCTACTTGTCTCAAAACAACCTTCACTGGTATACCTCTTCAAAGGAACAAGGTGCATCTAGGGTGATGGTATGGTGTGGCATTTGGAAGGATCGCATCATAGGCCCCCTCTTTTTCGCTGAACATATCACTGGAGGCACCTACCTACGTATGCTCAAGGAAGAAGCATATCCCAGTGTCTTGAACGAAGAAGGAAATTGCCCAACATGGTTCCAGCAAGACGGCGCTCCTGCACATTACAGCACCCAAGTAAGGGAATACCTGTACCAACAATTCCCTGGTCATTGGATAGGACGTCGAGGGCCTGTGGAATGGCCAGCTAGAAGCCCGGATCTCACGCCACTAGATTTTTATCTCTTGGGCCACTTGAAAGCGCTGGGATACGCAGAGAAAATTAGGAGTGTTGAACATTTGCGGCAGCGCATTATTGGGGCATGTAACACCATTACTCCTGACATCATTCACCGTGTGCTTGCTGACTGGGTATCACGTCTGAATTTGTGTATTGAAAACAATGGTGGACATATTGAGCACGTTCTGTAAATAAAAGCTTCTTTTTTTTTTTTTTTTTTTTTTTCCTATCATGCCCGACTTATGGGACACCCTGGATATGCCAAACGGGTAAAACGCTAGACATTAGGATAAAACAGCAAATAATTCTAATGCACTGTTTAACCATATGTATAGATGTAATTATAGTATCAAGTGTGTATAGCAAAGCTTTTTTTATATATATGTTATAACCCCTCCGTCTCTGGCCCTGGGTTGGTTTGGAGTCGACGGGGGTTCTGGTTGGGAGGCAGCAACGGATGTGTTACTTGCAGTAGTTTCTTCTATACGACTCTCCGAGTTCTTCTTTAATGGCTCGGAGGATTCTGAAAGGCTTATCAAATTCTCTGAGGGTTCCCCCCGATTCTTCTTGTAACGTATCAGGAGATTTTACTGACTAAATTCCTGAAGAGAGCACGGCTCGAAGAAGATAAAGACTTTCTTTTACTGTAATTTACTGCTAAAATGTACAGGAACTACTCAGCCTCGTCGTTGGAATCAGAATGAACATGGAAGAAATTGGTGGGCTTTATATATCCCGATTCTACTAACATCATCATTATTAAATGTTCAAGAGGCTGCATTACTTTTGCACAATATTTGAAAATAAAGTAAATCTTTTAGCTGTGGTAAGGTTTAAACGAATAAACAAGATATTTGAAGGTGAAGCATATTTTTATCTTAAACCGCGTATTTTCAGATCTGATGTTATCATGATCTGCCACGTTAACTAAATGTGGAAATTGAACTATGCATCTTTATACTAAAATATGCATATGAGTAAAAATTAAAGGCTTAAGATTTACAATTAAATGCTTAGGCAAGACATGACTTCATCTTTTATAACGGAGAGAGAATGTATACAAATTATGAACATTGCAAAAAGTTTCTCAGAATTCATTATTAAGCTAAATCTAAAAATGATTAAGAAATTTTAAAAAGAGCAATTCACCAATTATTTGGCAAAGTAGAAAGCCCATCAAAATTTATCCCAACGGAAAAATAATAATAAAAAAATAACAGTATCGCCGAGTCTACATTCCTTATGGCGACATAATGTCGGGATGGATATTGAGTACCTTGTAATTTTGGTCTACTATAATTATGATTATAATTACCAATTAATTCATTTATTATCGTTAACTACAATTCCATTAAAGTACATTCACTACGGCATTTAGAACATTACATCATTAAGTACATTAATTACATTTATTAAATTATTATCGTTTAATTAAAGTACATTAATTACATTATAAATTATTATTACAGTTTCATTAAGTACATTAGTCACTTACAATTCTTAGTGTTTTTATATTTATATATAGTTATTAGTACAACACAAAGTACATGAGCACATATATATATATATATAATTTATATACAACATGACACATGATGCATAACATAACGCATGATAATTTTTTTTATAAATTTGGATCAGAGCGAAAGGAGATTTTTAGCTTAGAGGCGTTCATTTTTGCTGTGGTTATCGAATTGCGTACACTTGCATAAGCATTTTCGAGTTCATTGCAAGAGGTGAACGCACTTAAAAGAAAGAGTAAAAAGAATACATGTGAACGTACTTACATGTACGGTAATTATGTACGTCCTCAGTGGACATGTACGAATGCATAAACTGACACTAGTAAAAATTAATATTTAATAAAATTGATATAGGATAATGGTGAAGATAAGATATGGAAATATGGATACAACTTAACCCATAGGAATGGTAGGTCGCATGGTTGTGACACTGAAAGAAAAATAGAAAGCAACAAATAAATTTTTTATCCAAACTCGCGTTAAGCGATTTTGGTTCCTCATGTAAAAATGAATATGGATTATTCATTGTTCATTTTTACAGGGCTCTCCCCTTTAAAATGATATTAATACAATAATATAATACAATACAATTGAAAAAGTAACATCCTAATGAATTCAAATTAGATGATGACGAATTTTCCTTTGCATTACGAATTTTATACAGAACAAGTGAGTGCGGGTGGTTGAGTACAATGCAGAGTGCTGAAATTTTTAACATGACACTTGCTTAGAGAGTTGTTATAAAATATAAAAAATTCAAAAATTAAAATTTTAATTTTATGCAAACAGAATAAAATGATTAATACGTTAATTTAGACAAACAATAATATTATTAAATTTTACACATATTTAGTTCTTCAGGGTGAGTAGAAGAGGCGAGCTTTGCCCTGTACCGCTGAATTCCTTTGTACCAAAGTTAATGATATCTCGAAGATTCGAAACCTTTTAAATAAGCATCCAGCTCTAGACCATTCTCGCCCTGCTCATTCCTACATTCGATAAATCTGTCGAGCAGAGCAGTGTATGCGTATTCAAGAACCGTGTCAAAATGAATCATATGCGTAACACGCGCATCTAATATAGGCTTCAGCTTGCGGAATCCGACGATTTCAAACATTCTGTCGGGGATAAATCGGTTTCGCGTAGGGACAAGAACGTTATTATCAGATGCATTCTTCCACATCAGTCGTATATCAATGCATGGCTGATCGTTATTTATACACAACGTAAAAAAGAACGGCATATGAGGGGGCATCACTAATTTGTTCTCTTCTTGTTCTACACCTGCAGGTATTTTATAATGGTCCTCACCCGACTTCTCAACTATCACGAAGACTCTATTCATCTCCTCAACACTTAAATAAATAACATTACGTTCACCAGAGTTTGTTTGTCTACAAATCGTTTCAAGTACATAGTTAATGGCACCGGTTTCACGCCTGAACACGCGCAATGACTTCGTCATGGACACATTGTACGCGGCATTGAGAATGCTTCTCAAAGGAAGTTCCATCGTATTCGAGGAGTGCACGTCCAGTCGGTTCAAACTCTGAGATGACTATGAGCCATGGCTGGGCGGATAGGCTCGACGGGGAAGCGAGTCACACCATAAGCTGTTGAATCGTGTACGGATTTGTTCTAGCATGAATCATACAAGTACTTGTACCCATTATTCCGGGCAATTTTCCGACACATCGGGTAATTTAAGTTTTAGTGTTTTATGCGCACTAGACGTTCTCCACACATTAACAATCCGGTGCACTACTTGAAAGAAACATGTGACAGTATTTATCCTTTTTGTTTAACAATCGATACTCGTTTCTAATTTCTATTAAACACACACATTCCTTTAGCCACAACCTCACTGTGAACCTCGTCATGATATATATGAATGTAGTGGTAAAAGTACTTTAGTTTGTCTATGATGACAAGGTTCACATTCTCAGCCGCAGGGTACGCGTACTCGGTATGATGCAGCATGGCATAATACCGCCTGTCACACTACTCATCAACAAGACTCATTATTCATATCCGTTGCTTCTCTTCTGCACGGGTTGTTTCTTTCACCTCACGGTATATGTACACTTTTATACAGTTTACCCCTACAACGTAGTCCATTACGTCGTTTGTGCCGCGAAGTCCGGCAATACTCTCGCCAGAATATCCATAGAGTATTCGAACATCTTGTTTCTTCGCGCGATTCAATGTAGCCTGAAAAGTCTCAAACGAGGGTGGGATAGGTCTTCTTTCAGTATTCACCACATCTTCCGACTTTACCGAATACCACTTCATAAACGTCGAACACGCAATATCAAAAGTAGCCATCACTATTCTTTCGTTTACGTGAGAAAATACACGTCTGAGCTCCAGGGTTTGCAGAGGTCAACTGAGCACGCCGGGGTAGAGATATGCCCAGGTAGTAGCAGGAGTCACATGACCATGCTCACAGTGGGCGGAGCTTAGGATTGTACACACGCATACGCACAAAGGAGAAAATGAAACCCTAACTGAAACAAACATACGTAATAAATAAACATATTGTTAACAATACACACATATATATATATTAGGGTGTCCCACTTATGACTTTTTTTTTTCAGATCCATTGAACATACTTTTTTCCTGTTAGAAATGGTTCACTTTTAATAAATATATCAAAATAAGCTTCAATTTAACAATTTTGGGGTCCCCAATCTATCCCCGAAAATGGGCCCCCCTGGAAATGCTAGAAATACCCATTTTTTGTATTGTAATCAACCTAGTGTGTCCCACTTATGGCTTTTTTATTCAGATTTATTAAACATAGCTTTTTTCCTATTAGAAATGGTTCACTTATACTAAATATATCAGAAAAAAATTCAATTTCAATATGTTATGGGTTAAGCTACAGTAAAAGGTATTTGATTAGGTTAGTGGGGCTCAAATTCTCAACTAAGAAAGGGACTTTTTTATTTTAGCTAAGAAAGGCGCAATAGCAAGAGTTTATTGTGGAATTAACCATTTTGTGATTTTTTTCCGGTATTTAGATAATAAAATATGTTTAATTATGAGGTATTTCTTATTCAGAGGCTAGCTGTCATATCAATCGACCACATGCTAGGAATGTTTCGTTGCTTTTGCGCATGCGCGTAGTCGCCATATTTGGCATTAACTGCCAAGAGCCTTCCATCGTGCAAGATAGATGGTTTAAATCCTTTACACCATTAAAACGTATGCCTTCTCTCACCAAGCTCGCTACGATGATGTCACTATTCAAAAACTTGAAAGATTTTGTCAGTTTACATTCATTTTTTATGGAAAATACTGGTTGTCCTGTACTAAATCATCCGACACTCCTGTAAATGATCTTAGATTCTACAATGAATTGGTAAAATACAAAAAATAGACATTGCGGTTGCCGAATCTGCCCTAGCCATTTTTCGAGGTCATTATTGGTACTTGACTGAAGAGCTCGTCCCCTTGGCTTTGTTTGACTCTGTTAATAATGAAGAAAAGGTTAAGATGGCCAAACAATTAACAAAATATGATCCTCCTCAAGAGTTCACACCAGGTCAGCCTATCTTTCCTCTTCTGAAGCAGGGTGTCAGACTTCATCGCCTCATAGGTCCAAGATCTTGGTACCTATTCAGACTTCTCAACTCATCTAGGGAATCGATTAAAAAAATCGATCATTATGGGAAGAAGATGATTTTAAAAGAATGATGGGCCTTATTTCGTCTGCCAAAGTAGTAAATGACACGGCAGAGCGTGGCGTCAAGCTCATGCAAGATTTTCATGGGCATTGTAAGGATGAAAGTGAGTTTCAACAACTTTTGCAGGTCGTTGAACAAAATAGACATGCAATCCTAAACATGACGAAGAAAAATTTGGTCACTGCTCTGAGGTTAAAATGTAACTAAGATTATTTGTTTTTGTTTTAATTTTAAACTTTGTTTCAAGCAAATGAAAGTTTGTTCATTGCTTTAAGTGCAAAAGGTTCCGGAGATTACACACTTTTGTTTTAACCTTTATTTTCTTATGTTATTGGTAAAGATCTTTTTTGAGTGTTATTTTGAGAAAAAAAAACGATGGGGCTTTGTTTCAAAAGCTTAAAGTATTTTAATTTATATAATTTTAACCTAATGTTAACCAAGTTGTTCCCACTTCGATACGATAAGATAAATAAAGTTCTTACTCATCTTATCTTTCCGAGGCCCATCGCCGCAGAGCTGCATTGGGATGATGCTCTGAGGGGGGCGGTAACACCCTACTTCTGTTTCTTGTACCTTACTGAATAAATCTTCGAATTACCTTTCTTTTGATATCGAATATGTTGATATTTTACAAAAATCTTGTTCATTTAGATTTATTACAATACAAAAAATGGGTATTTCTAGCATTTTCAGGGGGGGGGGGTCCATTTCCGTGGGATGGTCGGGGACCCCAAAATTGTTAAATTGAATCTTTTTTGATATATTTAATAAAAGTGAACCATTTCTAACAGGAAAAAAGGTATGTTCAGTGGGTCTGAAAAGGAGGGTCATAAGTGGGACACCCTAATATATATAAAAACAATCAAGGATTAAAGTATCCAAGGGTACAGTATCATAGGTACCAGGCACCTGGTAACGTTTCCTATAGGTGTTACGGCATACCTTCGTGCCCCTAAGTACCTTCACACACCCCAGTGGGTCCCCACAGTCAGTTGGGGTGGATGGTTGTCCTCATCTTCCAAGCATACTAGATCCTTCAACGAGTCAAGGTTAACGACGCGTCGGTTCGCATGGTTAAGCGTGATACCCTTAGCCTTCACGATATCTTTCATATCCTCCCCACCCTCACCCGTACCCCATACGTTTTGGGTCCTGTTGATACAAATGAGTCAGCGTAAGCACCATCACCACACTCATTCTTGATTTCGTCAGTTAACTCTCGGAGGAATTCCCCAATAGCAGGCATGTATTCACCACCCTCGCTGTGAATATTACGCTATTTGTGGCAGTGGACAGCACCGTCCGCCCAAGAGAGTGCAGTAGTCTCAAAAGCTTGATGCGGGCGTAGGCCGTTGTGAAGCTGGCTACAGGTATGTTTGTAACCCGTGAGTTATCTGTGGCCAGTTCGGTGATGTTGTACTTTATTATATAAGTATTACCTACATTCACGATCTCCATAACCTCTTTATCGGGAGCGTTGGCATAATCCCAGACTTCACTATAACTTTGTGCTAAATGATCGTTCCCTTTGCCAGTATTCTGCGCAAATTTTCCCCAAAGACTGTTTAGACACAACTTTGCACTAAAGCGCTTGCCAGGATTCTTAACAACTTGGGAACGGTCAAAAAAGCATTTGCATATGGCGTGAAAGGTTGGATAGCTTCTGAAACCTCCACACCTCATGTATCTTCAATATTCTGTATCCATGGCGAACGGCTAGGTCCAGCTCAGGGCTTATATATACACCTCTGATCTTACGCTGGTTGGTTGTATGATTACAATCACCGTTGTTCTCCTCTGCGCACTTTTGCACAGGGGAAACATGAGCTCGTGATCTATAACGACGGGTAAGATCCGCATCCATAAATCGCGAGGGGGGAGCACGTCTACGAAAGAGAGTCTAAAGTAGCACTCACTCAAGTTAGCTGAGAACTCCTCGATGGTTGGCAAGGCGGGACCCACCACTTTTTCAGGTGCACCTACGGGGTATGGATTGTTCTTCATCACGTATGGATATAAAGAACAGAAGTCGTAGTAATAGAGTTTCACGCCCTCCGTAGGCGGAAAGTATAGCTTGAATGGGTTTGTGCGCCCTCCAAACAAGGTGACTCCGCATTTGAGGGGGTCCAACACCATTGAACGTTTGATGGCTCTTATTTCTTCACGGTTTCCATCCGTGCATCATACTCATACTCCCACACGATCTTGTGAGTGAACTGGGAGCCTATAAGTTGATCGCGGTTACGGGTCCATGCGAAGCTGTCGGCCGGGAATCTTCCATAGAGGTCCCCTGTGACGGCACACTCATGGCATGGGTATCCATGCCACCAGCAGCCGTTGGAGGAGTACACAGTCTTCTCACCAGTGGTTGGATCCTCACTTAGACCATTAACCTAAAAAACACGACATTGACCTTAATGGGTACATCCTCCGTGTAGCGGGCGTATTTTATATATACCACGGTCTGTTGTTGTATGTGTATGAGCCCGTAAATAGCCTTGTGCCCATAACTGCGGGGTTATTTTCTGTGAATGACGGCTAAGGTGTCTTTAGGCATGAAATTATTCTTGAACACAGTAAAACATAATGAGGCTATTGTGATTGCGACCTGCAGCGGATCCCATTTGAAACGAACAATATACATCCTTCTAAAGGCCTGGAAACATACTCTAAGCACGCGCACATAATTCACGCAATAACGTTCACATTCATCAGCTATATTGTATGGACTAATTTCATTGAAACTATTGTAGTAGCGGTCAAAATCTTCACGCTCACTATCACTCATGTTGGTGTAGTTAAAGTAATGTTTTGGGGGAGGCAGTCCTACGTAGTTTAAAGTTTCGTTAGTGAGGAAAATGTAAGAGAAATAACCTTTTAAAACTTCAGCAGGTACGCCCATGACCTTCGATAGCTTGGCTATTTTACAAAGTGTGAACAGCAGGGTGCCTTTTAGCTGAACATTACCTCTTATCTGTATTTGTATTAGTTTGTTGCCTCTTTTCAAGGGGTCGCCTGTAAATATCTCCGATGACTCGTGTTCAAGCAACTCCTTATAAAGGAACTGTGTGCCAAATTTTGCTTCGTTATGATAAAGAATATATACATTCATTTTTTTTAACTTGTCCGCTAACTTGACAATGTAGGATACAAAGAGTTTCACAAGGCTGTCGTGTGCAATCGTTTTTAAAACGTTTGTCCGTTTACCACATTTGTGACACTCATCACACTCGACATCCATGCACTCATCACAGATAGTCTGAATTACGAGTAAATGTGGAATAACCTCTTTGGTTTCAGCGTTCGTGCATGTTTCTACATCGTAGTAGACGGTTATACAACGGCTATTTTTAGGCTCAGCATCTTTCATATAACATACATGCTTCACTCCATCCGACTTATATTTTCATGACATGTAGCACAGTGAATTTCATCGCATTTATGCACAAACTTACCCCAATTATCCTTCATATGAAACATGCCCCATTCACAGATTCTCATTTTCCTGCAAGTGCCAATTTATTTATGGAGCTCAAAGTATTTATTATTGAAAAATGTGTATCTGCACACATTGCATTCCCTCTTCTCAGCTTCAACTACACGACTTTCACATTTGGGCCTTTTAGACTGCTCACATGCCATGTAGCACTTCTTACAATGTTTCACTATATCATCCGCAAACTCGAGACATCCCTTACACAAATCATGATGCCTTCCATATTTTCGACTTTTATCATAACTAGCGTAGAGAGTCCTTATATGAAGGATGGGGAGATACGATGTTCCTGACAATTCTAAAATAAGTAGAGGTCTTGTACGATCTCTCACACAGCTTTTAAAAATATACAATCCAACGACGATCATCCACTCCAAATACAACCATGCGAACATTCATTTCCTGTTCGACCCTTCTCAGCTCTTCAGGACCCATATTACCCTCAAACTCGAGCTTACAATCTGAAGCCAGTTTACGGGCACGCTGCACAACCGTAGGCAGCCAGATATTATACGCGATTGTATTTAGTACAATGAACATATGAGCTAAGGCTATTGCTATGAAGCTGCAACCACAATTGACGTTTAATTGCTTTTTGTAAATAGAGTGAGAATTGAAATTAAGAGTATAAGGTGTGGCACTATGACCCGTAACCCAGAATACTCTGTCAATATCTACCATGAAGTTGTCCATATTGAAGGCTGTACTACTTTGAAAGGCCTGCATTATAAGGCCCAAGATATATTTTATGTCTACAGCTGCCAAGCGTCTGAACTGTATTACTACCAAAAAATCATCTACATCCCCGTCATCTGAACCGAACCCGAAGTACAACCTCGTCCGGACTTCACGTTCGTCGCGGTTCTGAAGGGCAAACTCCACAATACGTTCAACTAGCGTCGCAGTCCAACACCCTTGCTATACATGGATCCAGGGTCAACCCTGACCACGTACCGATTTCTAGTCAGGGTAGGGGTGAGGGAAGCGGTGCGCACCAACTCGAATATTATACCTACCTCAACAGCAAGAGAAGCTGCTACTGCTGGTGTGGAGGAAGTACCCGGAATTGAACAGGAATAAGGGAGTGTATTTGAGGAAGGTATTATTGTGGGGGTTGTGTCGTAAGACGTAGAGAGCTGGGGCTCTATTACTGGGGGTCTAGCAACCGGCGCAATCCTGGCACGCTTTATACCTGACGTGGAGGGTTCTTCATCATACTTCCGCTTTGAATTGTCGAGTGCTACAGGTATCGCTGGTGAGGGTTCGTCAGCGGAGGTGGAGTCTGTAGCTACACGGTCATCGGGGTCATCTGTGATATCGATGATGGGGGGATGTACATCGTCGTCATTCACGGTTCTGTGGAAGAAGAAAAACAAGAATATAAGGAGCAGCATTTAAATTTTTTATATTTTGTAAATGACCCACTTAGGGGTGTGACGTTAGCCCTGTTCAAAAATCAACTGTTTCTTATTTTCATAGGTTTCTGTACTTTTTCCCATGCTTTTTGACCTGAAAAGGCCGAAAATCACAACCATTTTGACCTAGGTTGTTGGGAATCATTGCCGCATGGAGCTTTAAGTTTTCTGCCTTGAAATCGGCCAAAAGCACCAGTTCCGGGGTCCCTTGAATCATGTTTTGCACTATAACTTTTTATCTAAACAAGATAGAGCAACAAAATAGGCACCAAAATTTCCAGCAGGAAATGTGATTCTGGGCCAATGAGATCAACCAGGGTGGTCTTAGCTGTGACTCTCTGGAATAGAGGCTTTCCTGTTCTGAAGCTGTCTGGCTTCTCAGTGGCATGTAACTGGGCAGCAATGTCGTGCTTCAATGTGTCACTCAATCTACTGCTGAACAGGGCAAATGGCACGACTTCCTGCGTCAGGTACCATTTGTGGTTTTCCATCTTATTAAGTACTGCATCAGCAAGCTCTGGGTCAGTTTTCTTGTACTTCAACATGTCCTGGATTAGACTTAGATCATTCACGGGAGCATCTGCAGCAGACATTGACATCATCCATACAGGAGTGTAGAACAGCGCAAGGAAGATGTTGAGTCTTTCCAGCTTTGATACAGTGTCTTCGTCGTACTCAAGTTGATCTGCAAACATCAGCATTTTCATGGAGTACAGGTTTCTGGCCATCCATCTGGCCTGATGAATGGCGCCTGGTCGACTCCAGTGAATACCTCGAGGAGGCGTTCCTCCAAGAACAATGACTGTCAGTTCAGCCATTTCCCTGTAGTCGGCTCTTGGAAGCCTTTCTGCTGTTAGAATGTCTTGGAGTATTTCTTCACTGTTCTTCTTCTTTTCCTTCAGCCATTTGCTGTTGATAGCCAGCATCTTTGGGTTTTCCTTGGACAAGTCCGTCCAAACATCCTTCAGATGCTCAAACCAGGGATTATCTGGCCCCTTCACCTTCCCAAACAGCTTCTCCCAAACTGCTCCTACTAGGATTTCCAGGATGTGATGTCGACAGGCCAGATAAAACACCTTTTTGTTCAGCATTTTCTCTAGCAGTTTGGCAGCTCCTCTGTGAACTCCACTGTTACTGGATGTAGTGTCAAAAACAAGGGCAGTAACATTATCCGTAAGTTCCCATGTCTCCAGTAAATCCATTGAAGCCTCAGCCTGAGCTGTGCCAGAAGAATTGTCGATGACAGGTACTCCCAATAACTTTAATAACTTTCCTTCAGTGTATGAAGGTGGACCAGACACTAGCACAGCTAAAGTCTCTGAGGTACTTCTAGGTTCACTGCCCAAGACATCTTTGAGCAACTTTCCATCCCAGTGTAAGGCAGCGTACTGTGGTTTTTTTTCACAAAACTTGGACATGTGACTCTGGCTGATATTATACCTGGACAGCATTCTGTTGCGACGTGTTGTTGAGGTTGAGATGACGAAGTTATCCAGATCAGCCCCTCCAGCTTTCAAGGTGGCAGAAACCATGGCAGTAACTTGATTGTCTGATAAACCAAGACGATCAGCTGTATTGCAGATGACATTACATTCCATGACCTTCCTTGGAAACGTCAAAGTCACACTAGTCACAGTGTCTTGATGGTGAGAACATCCAGGACGAGGCTGATGGTAATCCATGTCCTCTGTGTTAGCGTCGTTGTCAGTTGAGTCACCCCAGGTAATGTCATCCACATGAACAACTGCCTCTTGTTCTGCTGCAGCTGTAAAATAGTACAACATGTTAAGACAGTAATTGTTAAGTACATGCTAAATATCGCAATGGAATAAAACTTAAAACTTTTTGTGACGTTCAAAGTAATTAGTTTTACCTTGTTCTTGTCTATGCTGCAGTCTTTCATTCCTCGCTGCTTGCTGCAAGGATCTTGTCTCAAAAGTCTTGTCATGACCAGACATATGACCTTTCCTCTCAGTCTTTTGGTCTTCGTAGAACCTGATATCCTCATCTTTCTTCTCTCTGGATAACAGTCTGTTGTTCTGTATTTCCTGGATTGCATCTGGAGCTCCTATATCGAACAGGCTGTCTAATTCCAGCACAAATGCTCCTCTTTTTCCTCCAGGGTTACTTGCTCTTCCTTTGCTTTTCACCAGAGCACGATGTTTCTCATGTAGTTTCATGAAGAGCTTCATTGCGTTGTACTTGGTCATTGTCTTGATCCTAGCCATCTGCCAGAATGGGATGATAGATTCAACTGTTTCATATGCAAGGTCTTGAACCATGGGCCTCCCTTCATTTTCCGGTAAATTCTGAAGATTAAGGAAATACTGGAACGCCTGTCTGTTGGGGAAGCTGGGAACCACTGATAAAAGCTGAAGGGTATCCAACCAGAAAAGTTTCAGTGAGAGATCTGGTAGATGGCCCAGTTGACACCTGCCTGTGGACAGTACGTGGAGGTTCTGAGATATCAACTGTGCGCCCACGGAGCTCCCTCAGCTCCTTGCTTAATGCCATTGTGAAGTTGTAACTTGTAGATGGTTTTCTAGATTCTGATTGAGTTTCTGTTGTTTCCTGAAAAATGATAGATAATTATTATTATTATATATTATTATTAATTATTATTTATTTATTATTATTATTATTATTATTATTATTATTTATTAATTTTATGCTCTTTCATTTGATAGCTAATTTGTTGCTCTATCTTGTTTAGATCAAAAGTTAAAGTGCAAAACATAATTCAAGGGACCCCGGAATTGGCGCTTTGGCCGATTTCACGGCAGAAAATTTAAAGCTCCATGCGGCAATGCTTCCCAACATCCTAGGTCAAAATAGTTGTGATTTTCGGCTTTTACAGTCATAAAGCATGGGAAAATGTACAGAAACCTATGAAAATAAGAAAAAGTTGATTTTTGAACAGGCCTAGTGTGACGTGTTAGAGATGGAATCTTTAAAAAATTCAGCTTCACGAGCCCGTCCACGTGTATTATATCTGGCCCTACAGGATGTGGTAAAACTGTGTTTATGCTGAAAATCATTAAAGATAAGGGGGAGATGTTCTCAAAATTTGTGCATAAAGTAATATGGTGCTATTCGACGTATCAATCAGTGTTCAACAAATACCAAGATGATATTTTGTTCCACAAAGGTGTATATGACGTTAATTCGTTAAAGGGAAATGAGCATATAATCATTGGAATTGACGATCTCACGTTGGAAATGGATAAAACGTTTGCCGAGACATTTAGAGTTTTCTCCCACAATCTTAACATAAGCGTACTCTTCATCAATCAGAATTTATTTTTCAAAAATAGATATATGCGCGATGTGACATTAAATACACAATATCTAGTCTTATTCGCGGAAAGTAGAGATGTGTCACAAATTGGGGTATTAGCCAATCAAATGTTCCCGAATCAGCGTAAGGAGTTTTTGGAGGTTTATAAAGAAGCCACAAGATGAGAAAAGGATTTGTACCAAGAGGCTCTGCAGAAATTTCTTCATGAGTACGAAGATTATAAGCATTCGACAGAGCTCCCCGTGGTTATTAGGCAAAGCGTGAGCAACGCTGAGCATGGTGACATATGACCTGGGCATGACGTTAGAGATGACTAACCAAAGAATAACGGAACGCAACACATCGAGCATGTATTAAAACGCAGTCTCCCACATACATTGAGGAATAAAGGCTTAAGTCTTTATAATCTATTGAGTGAGGACCCATCCTACAGTGGACCGATACAGGCGAGGTCATTGCTGAAGGAACAAGGGTACAGGGATCAAATATCGTCGACATCGTTCATGATCTGGTGAGAAAGTTGGACAGACCCTCACCAACAGGATGGAAGCATATTAAAACTAGACTAAACAAATAAATGTCCCTAAAACATTGATAGGTAATCTGAATAGGTTAAAAGACTTGGATCGAGTCTCGCTTGTGTCACAACTGAGTACGCAATCGCCCCCAGCAGTAGCATCTCTGAAGAGGAGAAAGAAGAGAACAAACGGCCAACCTTATCCGCGTGTCTCTAAAATACGCAAATGGTTAACATATTAAGAAAACGCTATTATGACATTTCTAACCCCACCTCCTATGGCGGTGTTAATAGACTGTACATAGGTGTTTACAATGAGGGCGTCGGGAAAAAAGATGTTGAGAGGTTTATGCGGGAGCAGGATGCTTATACACTTTATAAGCCGGTGAGAAAAAGGTTTAAAACAGCCACGACAACAGCGGCTTCGATTGACTTTATTTAGCAAGCGGATTTAACAGACATTCAAAGATATTCAGTGTATAATGATGGCTACCGTTACATTCTATTCATAATAGATGTATTCTCTAGATATCTGTGGCTAATTCCTCTGAAAAATAAATCGCTTGAAACAGTTGCTAAAGGTACCAAACCGTTCATGTTGAAAGAAAACAGGGCTCCTGGCTATTTTTGTACGGATATGGGGAAAGATTTTATAGGCCGTGCTTTTCAGAACATGCTGACAGAGTTTAATATCAGTTACTACACTAGCAATTCTATACATAATGCCTCTTTACATTCTGGGATCATTGGCCTCGTCATACAATTGTTCACACCACCGTACGATTGGTACAACACCTAACGAAGTTTTAGAAAGAGGTACGCGCCCAGAGATTGACGTGAGAAGAGGTGGAACACCGCCACCACACTCTACACGTTTCAAAATCAATGATTGTGTAAGGCTATCGCGTTCGGGAAATAAATTCGCGAAGGGATTTGAGCAAGGTTGGACACGTGAGATTTTTAAAGTTAGTGCTTTGAGACCTAAAGGCGAGATAATGATGTATTACGTTGAAGATTTGAATGGGAAGAAATCGCAGGAGGCTTTTACCCTGAAGAGTTGCAGAAAGTGGCATTTAATTTAGGAAAAAATGTGTTTAAAATTGAAAAAAATTTAGGCAGCAAAGGTTCAGGAAAGAGGAAAATATACATGGTGAAATGGCTTGGTTACCCAGAAAGCTTCAACAACTATATAAAAGCTGCTGCAATAATGAAGCTTAAATAGTGTGCAACATGGCGCCTAACCTCTTCTATGTCACACTCCCGTCTTCTTCTTCTCTCTCTGTACATCCTAAAAACACCCTGGCCAACTTTAAAACAGAATTCCATGGGCCCATTGAGTTGGAACGTGATTCGTACGAAGTTGGTGTTTTTAACTCTTGAAAATGAACAGATCATATTTCTGATCCTTAGAAGAGTCGATGAGTGTGAAAAATTAGGCATAACCTTAGACAACACTATGCGACCAGTCCTGTTCGGTGAGGTATAGTACTATAGTAAGGATGTAGTACTAGGAATCGTTCATTACGACACAGCCACGGGCATTGTGACGGGGTTAAACAAGAGTCTTGAAAAGTCGTACCTAACAAACGACTTACTTTTTTAAGTCGTAAATATAGACACGCCTGCACGCACGTTGAAGTTAAAATTAACGCTTAGTAGAAATATTAAAGACAAAGAGCTGTTCACATTTGTTGCCGAGGGTCGATATGGTGCAGCCCTCCAAAGAGGTACCTTTCACTAGGCACAATATGACTTGTCCAGCTTAATATATCAGTTGAAGAACGATTAAGGGAAAAATTTTCCATTCGATGATGGGAGCTTAACAGTGAAGCTACACTTTCTTCGCATCCAGTTATAATGACCCGAAAGCCTTTCACAGTCTATCGAGGGGTGAGATATCAGCGTGGGAGTGGGCTTTGATCCATTTTTCAACCATACTACGCACTGCTGTCCCATTGTTGAAGAGGGTTGCTAGATACCTCGGAAGGAAGGCGTTACAATCAGGTTTTAACGCGGTAGAAGACATAATGGGTGGAACTAAACCTAGAAAAGCTCTAAAAAACATTTAAAATGCACACGGAAAGAACTCTTCAAAGTTGCAAAGAGAAAAATGCGTGGTGGCGGAAAGAAGAAGAGGGCTGTCAGGAAGAAGGGGTTACCAACACGTGGCGCTTAACGTAAAAAGACATATAAAAAAAAGTGTTCTAAGCGTATGAAGCCTATGGCTGATCATTTGTTTAACTGATAGAAGCTGAGGACACTGCTCTCACGAATCATAGGCTGATTACTACTTGTCGAGAGAGGTGGCAATATTTATGACTCGTCATGGCGCGAATATTCCATCCGTGTAGCTCACAATATTGTAAATCGGAACTGTCCTTCTATGATATATCCCCTACACAGGTTTCTATTGAGCCTTGCGACTTTATTATACTGTAATTAATCTATTAAACACAATTAGTTCGCCGAGTGCCCCTATAGAATTCGTGATACCCAGCTCAGGCCCTTAATTTTTTGATCCAAGCTGCATGAATATGTACGCTAAACTGTGTATAGCCAATTCAGATGGAACGAACTGCGATGATAGTTACTCTGCATACCCTGGAAACCGACTTTCTACACTCCATATTCAGCCAGTGTGAGCCTGCAGAGCTGGGCACTTGCGTTTTTTTGCGCGTTTTTTTGCGGTACTGCGGTACTGCGGTACTACTACCGCACTACCAAACCGGTACCGCATAACGCAGTACCGCAAAGGATCGCTGAAAGTACAGCAGTACCGCTACCGCATTCAAATTTCCCGCGGTACTTTCCGCGGTACCGACCAACACGGTAGTACCGCAGTACCGCAAAAAACCCGCAAGTGCCCAGCTCTGGTGTGAGGTGTATTTAAATTAGTTTAACATCTCGGCAGGAACGGGTTATTATCACCTATGAGCCTATCTTGAAAATGTCCTCAACTTTTCAAAAGAAGCAAAGGATACCTTTTTAACCGCCGAGGGCTGTTATCAGACTAAAGACGAAAGTAATATAAAGGCTAAATTTAAAAATTCTAAAAAGAAGATATACGAGTGTTTTGGACGTTTGCATACAGACTTCGCGTTCCAGGAGAAAATGCTTATGAATGGGGTGGATATGAAGCTAAAACTCAACCGCACGAATCCTGAGATCTGTATAAATCTGGGACCTAATCAAGAAGAGGGCGCAAATCCCATTGTGAATCACATCATGGAAACATATCTGCGCGTACGGCGAGTGAAATTAAGTTCCCCGAAATATGTAGAAATTGAAAAAAATTTAATACACGCAACATTAAAATACCCAAGTAACAGGGTACAGATCAAACTATACACGGTGCCAGCCGGGTTGGCCTCGAAGCAGCTAGAAAATGTGGCCCTGCTTCGACGAATATAAAATATAAAAAGAGCGCCTTTAAATTCGAGAATTTCGGCCTTAAAAATATAAATCTATACGTAAGTGGCATTGCAGTGTTCGGGACTATGGTTACGGACTACTCATCAGACGCGGTATTCCCGCTCTGCGCAAGAGCTTATAGCAATGTGTTCCATATTGCTGCTGTGACGAGATTGTGTTTGGCGTAACGCAGAAAGAATTTGTGGATCAATTTAACCTTTATCCATTTCATATTACCCCCGACTTATCTGCTAGTGTAAATACACACTAAAGTCCACAATAAAGTGGGAACATCTCAGTCAGATTGGAATTCGCCGACCCTATAGACCCGCTTATTAGTGTACACGTATACCTCGAATCACAAGCTCTAATAGAGCTCGACCGTTTCAGGAACGTTGTCACAGACTTTTAAAATGGATGCGTATACACTCCAGAGAGTAATGAAGAGTGACCGATTCACAGGCTCCAAATTTATCGGTGTGTTTGCGAAGAATGAAACATTGAATTTGTCAACTACGAGAGATTGGTATAGCCATATCGTGAATACGGACACTGTCGGGGGTGAGGGGATTCATTGGTTTGCAATCTATTTTAAAAATAGGGAAAGAATGTACTATTTTGATTCACTCAGCACTCAGCCCTGCAGTGACCTTGTGGTTTTACAATTTATCGAACAGCTACATGTCCCTGAAATTGTCTCGAATCCTTACCGTTTCCAAGGATATTTTAGAAATACTTGTGGCATGTACTGTCTTTCATTTCTCCTGCACATGTCACGTGGGAAGGGATTTATAAATTTTTTAAAATTATTCGATTTGTGCGCCACTGAGATGAATGATGAATTGGTATGCAGACAGATAAAAAAAAGGTTCCCATTTGTACGCACTTGATGTATTGTGTAAAGTTTTACGTGTGTATATATAATTGTAACTATATTGTGTAAAGTTTTACGTGTGTGTGTATATATAATTGCAACTGTAAAATGTCTCTATTAGTGTTAGTCTTATTTAATGGACGCTAGTTCTGTAAGCCGAATTGTACTAAAACATGATTTCTACCATTTAATGAATTGAATGAAAATACAGTGTGTTCGAAAAGTCTCTCCGCAGTGCTATGATAAACGCATACGAAATTGAAAACCTACAATGTTTTCATTCAACCATGATTTAGTGATTTTATTAAATAACCTTTTGATTTTACATCATATGTTGAAAGTGTTTTCCACGATTTTGCAGGCACAGAGCAACTCATCTACACTTTTTGTCAAACACTTTTCTTAAAGTGTTGGTTGACTGCGGAGAGACTTTTCGAACGCACTGTAAAGTGTGTTTTGTTCTTAACTACAAAAAACTTACATTAGTTCCACGATGACCTGGCATTCGTTGGACCGGATGTAAGCCAATACCTCGACCTCGGTATTCAGGTCACTGGGTTGGCTGCACGGTAAAGCCTCGAAATCGTCGTCATTTATTTGCCTTTCATCAAAGCTATCGCGAAAAGTAGCTATAACACGATCAAATTCCGCATCGGTCCTTTAAGGAGAAATTAACATGATTAGTTCATATTGAATCTTTTTTAATTAAAGTTAAATTAAATTAAAGTCTAATTAAAGAGTTACAATAAAAAAAAATGCCGATAAGGATGCCCGGTAAATTATATTCACAAAGCAGATATCCTGACAGTTTTCAAAAGTAAGATTAGATGGATGTGCTACGCATGATCTGCCAGCACCGGGTAACGAGCCCGGTTGTTAACACATACATCCATATATATATATATATATATATATATATATATAAAATGTCGATTAGGGTGCCCAGCAAATTGTAATCACAAAGCAGATATCCTGTCAGTTTTCAAAAGGAAGTTGGCTGGGTGTGCTACGCAACGTCTGTCAGCACCGAGTCTCGAACCAGGAACCGCGGACAATTCTTTAAAGTTTTGGTAATTCTAAAACCCTACTTGTAGAACTTTCTATAAATTTTTAAGTTATCAGAAACAAGCGTTTAATAAAATTTCACTTTCAAAGGACACCTTCATCTTATAATATAATTCACTGTCTAAATCATGTTATCAGGAAGGAAGATTAGCTGGGTGTGCTACGCATCGTCTGCTGGCACCGGTAATGAGCCCAGTTGTTAACGCATACATCCATATATATATATATATGTGTGTATATATATACACATATATATATATACACACACACACACACACATATATATATATATATATATATATACATATATACACACACACATATATATATATATATATACACATATATATATATATATATATATATATATATATATATATATATAGGGGAGAGTTACAATAATAGAAAACGCCGATTAGGGCGCTCAGCTAATTATAATCACAAAACAGATATCCTAACAGCTTTCAAAGTAGGATTAGCTGGATGTGGTACGCATCATCTGCCAGCACCGGGTAACGAGCCCGGTTGTTAATATATGCATCCATATATATATATGGGGAGAGAATTACAATAATTGAAAACGCCGATTAGGGCGCCCAGCAAATTATAATCACAAACAGATATCCTGACATTTTTCAAAAGGAAGATTAGCTGGGTGTCCTACGCATCGTCTACCTCCCCAAGGGATTCGACCCCTGGGCAGATATCTTTTCACTTCATTTTATTACGAGTTTTTATAAATTATAATACTTGCACTGAATTAAGCGATCTATATATATATATATATACACTCCAGGCTTCCGCTTAAATCACAAACTAGTTTTCAAAACGTATTTATTATGGCTTTTTATAAGTTAACTAACACAGGCACTGAATGAACCGAAGTATAAATCCAGAATCACAAATTAAATTAATTAATTACATTTTATTGTCGTCTTCAACGGATGATTCTTGCGTTCCATCGCAAATTTCTGCAATGCTTTGTGAGGAGAGAAGATCACTCCGGTCTACCGTTGCGAAAAGATGAATTGTAGACATCGCTGCGGCATCTCCATCTTCAAACAACTGCGGGTAGCCGTAAAGTTTTGTGATTGGCTCATGACGAGATATTTCTGTAACTACTGGTTGATATATACAACTGTTGTGGATTCCAGATGAAAAAGCCCCCTTTTACATACGCGAACCTAATTGTAAACACACCCAATAGCCGAATCACGAATTTCCTATTGGCCGTCGGTGAAATTTGGCGGAGCATAACGTGTAAGTGCTACTATCCACCAACCAGAGGTCCTGGGACTCCGCCCACTGGGGTGTAATTGGCTGGTCCGTGAATTCTGGGGCGTGTCAGATATAACTTTCCCATTCCATAGATTTCTTCCATAAATGATTCGTTGAGAGAGCGAGAGCGAGAGAGGGAGACAGACAGACAGAGAGAGAGAGAGAGAGAGAGAGAGGGAGAGAGAGAGAGGTTTTGTTTGGGGAATAAACTTTATATGAAGGATTTACAACCATCTAAAATAATTTTAAAAAAATAATTGTGGAGCAGATGTATGATAAACATCTGTTTTATTACCTTGCCTGTGGTGTATTATATGAGGGACTTAGCAAGACTGGAAGATAAATTTGGAAATCAGGGCAGTCCCTCATATATATATATATATATATATATATATATATATATATATATATTAAGGTGTGTCTAAAATTAAACTTTATTTTTTCTAATACCACATATCTTTATTTTGTGGCAATGAATGAAAAACTAATATAGACAAAATTTTATTGAATTTAGTTAATATTAACAGGGTGCTCAATTCACTGAAAAGTTCCACTTGAAAAAAATTGTACCATAACTAAATAAATTCCATACTTTTAAGACTTTGTTTCAACTTTAGCTTAATTATTTTCAAAATTTAACATAAATATACTTTTGGAGTTTTCTGAACATTCACTTAAGCCTATCTTTTTTAATCTCTTTGTAGGCCTATACAAAAACTACACACATAATATATTTTACACATAAAATGACCACAGTATATTTTTTGAATAACACTTATTAACATACATTTTTTAGTAATATTTCTTGGCTTTGGGGTTTTGTTTACTATGGTGTTCTGCAACCTGCAAAAGGTACTGTTTTTTATTTCATCTGTTGTTAGTGTTGCATTGAACTTCGTAATGAGAGCCACACCACGTTCTGCAAGATCATTTACAACTTTCAAATTTTTAACTATTTCTTTTGCGGCATTGTAATGTGCCGAAACTAACCACCTTTCAGGATCTTCATGAAGAGATTCTGCGAATACTCCTGTGATTGTGAAAAATGATTTGGTTCTTTGCGTGCAAAAATCAGGTAAAGTTTTGTGAGAAGGATCAAAGGGCTGAACCCTCCGCACAAAATCTTCATGGCAAGGAACTTCATTTGCATTTTTGGTCATCATCCTTTTGACATCAAATGATATCTCTGGATCAAAAAATGCAAAAGCAACATTTACCTCATTTAAGTACCACAGGGGGCGTACAAAGACAGTAGTAAGAGCATTTGATAGATTTTGATTTCTAAGAGAGTTCAGCTCTTGAAAGAGCTTCACATCATTTGCTTGAGCCTTTATGGCCACAGAGCTTTGGAACCATGCTTTTAAATATATCCTTACAAGAAACATATTAAAATTTAAAAAGTTTACCCATTTCCTTTCTGAAGCTGTATTTCCTTTTAATCTCAAATTCAGTATTTCATTCTGTAGATCGAATTGATTTCTAAACAACCACATTTTGAGAGAGTAAATGGCTCTTGACATCCATCTTGCTCGATGGACAGGACCTGGGCGCTTAAAAGAAATACCTGTGATTGGAATCCCGCCCAAAAATATGATTGAGAGCTCCAGAAGCTCTCGATAATCATCCCGAGGCTGTTGTTCGTGTAGGGTTGCGTTTGTGAACAATACTGAACATGATAATATCATCTTTAAGAGCAATAATTTCTTCTGCGCCAACATCTGCATGGGTAATAGGCCGATACTCATTTTGAATGACCTTTGGTCAGAATTTGTGGAAATGTTTGAAAATCTCTATGTTTGAAGATTTTGAGTTATCGTTCAAAAGTATCTCATATGCTTTGCACAAAACAAGCTCATGAATGTGATGTCTGCATGCCAGAAAAAGTATATCCTTTTTAAGGTATTGCTCTAGTATAGTGCATGTACTTGCCCTTTGTCCAGTGTTGCTGGCAGTGGTATCGAAACTTAAGCCAATAATTTTATGTGTGATATTCCACTCTTCAATTGTTTCAATTACTGCTTTAGCGACCATCTCTCCAGTGGAATCAGGAAGTTTTGGGACACTCAGTAATTTTTCAACACCATTTCCAGAAACCGCGATTGGTAAGCGATCAACATTTGTCTGATCTTGACTTGTGAGGTCTGGTAACATTTTGCCATCCCAGTGTAAAACAAAAGGGACATGAGCATTGCCGAAGGAGTTTTTTTATTTCCAGCGCACTAGTTTTCCGATATTTGGCTCTAGCCCGATGAATGGCCCTGTGACTAATTATCATGTCACCGTCATGTCCAAGAATTTGTGCTACGGCACTGATAATATGCGATGCACTTCTACTTGTTGATGTCTGTCCAGTTAAAATTCCTTTTGCCTCTCATTAACTCTTATTAAGTATATGCTAATTGCTTTGGTTTCCGCTACGTTGTATATATTTATGGGCATCTTGTCTTTTCTCTTCACTCCCTGATGAGGTGTAGCTCTGAATACACGAAAGGCCTTGGAATCGTTTTTCTTTTTCCTTGTGGGTTTGCAGTATATATATGAGGGATTTTACAGCGATCTAGACTGAAAATAAATTAAAATTTAATTGTGGAGGGTTATGGAGAGAATGGCCGTGTCATAAACTTCTGTTTTATTATCTCACCTGTGGTATATATATATATATATATATATATATATATATATATATATATATATATGAGGGACTTAGCGACGCTGGAAGATAAATTTGGAAATCGGGGCAATTCGCATCGGTTTATAGTTTAAGGGGAATTATGAATAATAAAAAAAACACGCTTAAAATATGCGTTTTAAGATTTTTCGTTAATTTTTAATAATGGCTGGAAGCGTAAAGTATCATGGATACGAAGACAATTTAATGTAAATGTATTTTACTCTGTTTTCTATAAAAAATAACACTTAATTAATTTTGAATTGGCGGGATTTTCTTTATAAAAGTAATATAAACGTATATAGAAAGGTTTGTTGAATGTTAATCTATGAGAATAATTGTTTATTAACAAATTTAATATACGTTTAGTATATCTACTGCGTATTACTAAATAACCTGTTTTCATATGGGAGATTTAATATATAGATTTCTCAAATAAAAAGAATGACTATTAAGATGGATGAAAAAATTGTACGAAAACGAGAACCGCATCGGGTCCATGCTTGAGGCCCAGTGATTGCAACCGATGTTCGGTAAACGAACATCCTTCCGGATGTTGTTGGAATAATGTGCTGTGTAAAGAGCCCTATGTATTTCTTTTATTATTAGATGCGTTTCACACTCATTTTTCGCACAATTGGTTGGTAGATAAAATGGGTACTCTGGGTGACCAAGTGGTTAAGATGCGGGTTGCTGGATTCCCCATTAAACCGTAGGTCTAGGGTGGGGTGAAATGTATGACCATCGTCAGAATGAACAACTCGGGTATTTTGTCTTTCTTGAAATAAAAACAAATGCCGTTTTTTTAGGACTTTTTTTATAAGAGACGAATGACGAAAGTAAATAGAGACCTCTCTCTCTCTCCATCTCTCTCTCTGGAAACTCATCTATAAATAAATAATTGGTGTATATATAGCTGTGTGTGTGTGTGTAATAATAGGGGATCTTTGTGCGTTTGTGTGCGCTTCTTTGGTGTTCAGGCGATGTATACACTGTGACAACTGGCTGATAATACCTGGAGGAATTCTCTTCTACGCCAACTGGCGGATTTTGATTTTAAGTCAAGTGTTGCTACCATGACCACTCATTGAGCTTCCATCTCTCGTGGAAGCTGGATGGTCTCTTCCTCTCTCTCCTCCTCCTCTCTCTCTCTCTTAGGTTAGGTATACCCCTTTGGTGGGTGAGGCCGTCCCAACTTCTCCCCCAAAGAGGTCAGGTGGACTCCCCCGGCTTGCTGTGAGAGTTCCCCTCTCTCCCCTTTTTTT
Source organism: Bathynomus jamesi (assembly GCA_023014485.1). NCBI lineage: Eukaryota > Metazoa > Arthropoda > Malacostraca > Isopoda > Cirolanidae > Bathynomus > Bathynomus jamesi. The sequence goes on from JAJOZX010005714.1 coordinate 248,182, forward strand.
GCACCCTGGGTTTGGCACTAGGGGGGGTCTTGCAACAAGGGGAGGGGGTTGGCATTGGGGTTGGCACTGACACTCATTGCAACATTTGCAATTGCATTGCACTCTAACCTTTTGCGGTCATACTACTGGGGACAAACTGTCACGGATAGATTACAGTCAAAAGCACGCACAAAGACGACATCATTTGCTACAACATCACCATTAAATTTAAGTTTATAAACACTCCTTTCGAAACGTTTGTTTATTCTTTCAACGCTGACCTCTTCAACTGTAAATTCTTCTTCACGACTCATATCAGCAATTGAAGCATGTTTCTAAATCGTGCCGACAACTGTGTCTTAAATAAGAAAATAATTCTTCAGCGTAAACAGTGAAGGTGGATGGGGAGGGCGGGATGTGTATGAGTCACACGGGGTTGCGTCGATTTCAGGTGTTAGTGGTTCGTGTACGAGATTGTTCCAACATGAAAGATTCACTGCGCGAATCATCCGAACATTTGTACCCCATTATACTGGGTAGGTGTTTAGAGAATTTGTCCATCTGCGATACGTGAAGTAATATCGGTTTTAATGTTTTTTCACACCCACTCCCTGGAATGCGTATCATACATCTACGTTCAGGGGTATTCACTGTTGTACTTTCTCGAACTCTGCACATTTTATTAACACTCCAGCGATCTATTTGAGAGAAACGTGTCCTTTTCCCTAAACTCTACTAAAAGCTCGCACAAGCCTTTCGTTACAATTTCACTGCGGACCTCGTCATAATATACATGGATGTAGTGGTAGAAATATTTCAAACTGTCCATAATCACAAGATTTACATTCACAGCCCCAGTGTACGCGTACTCCGCGTGATATAACAGGACGTAATATCTCCTGTCACCAATCATCAACACGGTTCACAACCCAGATCCTTTGCTACTCTTCTGCAAGGGTGGCTTCTTTTACTTCACGAAATATGAACGCTCTAGTGCAGTTTAATCCTGTGGTATAATCCATTACATCGTTTGTACTGCGAAAACCTGCAATTCTCTCGCCGAAATAACTATAGAGTGTTTGGACGTCTTGCTCCCCATGCTTCGCTGAATTAATATGGTCTTAAAGGAATCAAAGGAGGGGTGACTAGAAATTCTGTGGGTGTTATCCACATCTGCAGACTTTAGTGAGTACTACTTCAGGAATGTAGGGCATGGAGCATTATTGAAACCATCGTTTTTTATTTTACGCGAGAAATCCCTAACAGTTAAAAAGACTCGTCTGAGATCCAGTGCATGCGGCGGTCAACTGAGTACGCAGGAAGGAGATATGTCCGGATTAGCAGCATGAGTCGCGTGACTCATTTTATTGGGCAGAAACATGCAGTGGGTGGTGCTTGAGTTCTTCATGTACAAGTAAATAGTCTATAATTCATGATATATATACAGGGCGTCCCTAAAAAATGTATACACACTTTAAATAATTATAAAGGCAGTGTTTATTAAACTACATTTCATTTTCAAAATGTAATAGAATCTACAGACATTATTTAATTGTTTTGTCAACGCCTGTTTTCAAACTGACGTCCGTTCTGGTCCAGGCACTGCTGATAACGCGAAGCAATGGAATCGCAAACATCACGAAACATTTCGTTTGGTATTTGTGTGCATTCTCGTTCAATGGCTGCTCTCAATTCAGCGACTGTTGCAGGTTTTATAGCGTAGACTTTGTCTTTTAAGTATCCCCATAAAAAAAAGTCTAGTGGTGTGAGGTCTGGTGAACGCGGAGGGTATTCTACGAAACCCCTTCGTCCAATCCACATCCACATCGTGCCAAGTACCACTCGCAATACTCCACTCTTCGGTCCGGATCATCTTCATTAATAGCATGGACTAATCTTGGAATGTAACTTTTCCATTGACAGCGCTTCAAAATGCGTTGGACAGACGATTCTGAAATTCCTACCTCACGACTCGCTTGCCGCACAGATTTTCTTGGACTTTGGTGATACGTTTCCAGTACTCTTTCTTGCTTTGTGGGGCTTGTCAATGTCCGTGGTCTTCCGGAACGCTTCTTGTGGACATTCTGAACAGTTCCATCGGCTTCAAACTTATCTCTAATTCGAGTGATGGTAAGTCGCGTTGGTGGATCTGTTTGAAACTCCCTCCTAAACTGTCTTTGCACTTCAACTGCGTTTTCACACTTCCAGTAGCATTTTAGAATGAATTTCCTTTGTTCAAAGCTTAGTCTGACTGCCATTATTAATTCTAATGGGTTTAACTTGGAAAGAAAGAAACATCAATTGAGCTATCAGCTGTTAAAGTGTGTATACATTTTTTTGGGACGCCCTGTATATAAATATCAAATATTCATGCACCATAACTGAAACAAATACATATAATAAATAGAAAAATAAATAAACTGTAAAATTTCGTCAACAATTAAATGTACGCTAACATGACATCAATATTCATGCCTCGAGGTATCCAAAGGGAACAGTATCGTAGGTGCCAGGCACCTGGTAGCGTTTCCTATATATATTACGGCACACTTTCGTTCCCCTAAGTTCCTTCACGCCCCCAGCTTGTGTGCCCAAAAATTGTGAGTCCCTACAGTCAGTTGGGGTGGTTGGTCACCCTCATCTTCTAATCTCACTAGCTCCTTCAGCGAATCAAAGTTGACGATCCTCAGGTTCGCATGGTTAAGCGTGATGCCTTTCGTCTTCACAATATATTTCAGCCCCTTTTTGGGCCTGTTGAGACAAAAGAATCAGCGTTGGCGTTATCACCATACTCATCCTTGACCTCGTCAGTCAACTCTCCGAGGAACTCCCCAATAGAAGGCATGTATTCACCTTCCATCTCCGGGAATATCACATTATCTGTGTCTGCGTACAGAACCCTCCGTCCAAGAGAATTCATAGACTCCAAAGTTTGATGCGGGCGTATGCTGTTGTGAAACTGGCTACAGGTATGTTTGTAACACGTTATGTATCTGTAGACAATTCGGTTCTGTTGTACTTTAATATGTACGTATTACCCACATTCACGATCTCCATGACCTCTTTTTCGAAGCGTTGGCGTAATCCCACACCTCGTTATAACTTTGGGCTAGATGGACGTTCCCCTTGTTTGTATTCTGAGCAAATTTCCCCCAAAGACTTTCTAGGCACAACTTTGTACTAAAGCGCTTGCCTAGGTTCTTTGCATTTTGGTCCCGTTCAAGTTGTATCCCTTCACGATCACGGTACCGCTGAATATACGGTACGCTGATATTTCATTTTCGGTCTGAACTCCTCGCGGATACCCTGATGATTCTACCTTATCCTTAAAAAATGTATTTATATATGGTATGAAAAGGTTGGGGAGCTTCTGAAACCTTCCCATCTCATATATCTTCAATATTCTGTAACCGTGACAAACGGCTAGGGAGTGCTCAGGACTTGTATATATGCCTCTGATATTCCTCTGGTTCGATGTGTGATTACAGGCCTCATTGTTCTCCTCTGCGCACTTCAGGCACAGCTGGAACATGAGTTTGTGATCTATAACGAATGGTTAGATTGGCGTCCATAAATCGCGAGGGGGGAGCATAGTTACGAATGAAAGGCCGAAATAGTTCTCGTTCAAATTAGCTGAGAACTCTTCGATGGTAGGCAGGGCGGGACCCACCAGTTTTTCAAGTGCTCCTACGGGGTACGGATTGTTCTTCATAACGTAGGTGTATAAAGAACAGAAGTCGTAGTAATGGAGTTTCACGCCCTCCGTAGGTGGAAATTATCGAACGCACTTGAGAGGATTCAGCACCATTGAACGCTTGGTGGTGTTTATTTCATCGCGGTACTGTCCATCTGTCTCTAACCGTGCATCATATTTGTGCTCTCACAAGACCTTGTGAATGAACTGGGAACCTATAAGCTGATCGCGGGTGCGAGTCCATGCGAGACTGTCGCCCAGGAGATCTATTGTGGATATCTTCTACGACTCAGGACATAGGCACCCATGCCACCAGCAACCGTTAAAGGAGTACGCCCTCTTCCTACCAGTGGCGCGGTCTTCGCTTTGACCATCAACCCAAAAAACACGACCATATACCTTAATGGCCACTCCCCCCGTGTTGCGGGCATGTTTTATGTATACACCCATCTGTTGCTCTAGGTTTATGAGTCAGTAAATAGCCTTATGCCCATAAATGCGAGGGTTGTTTGTGTGAATGACGGCTAAGGTGTCTTTAGGCATGAAGTTGTTCTTGAACACAGAAAAGCAAAATGAGGCAATCGTGGTTGCTGCTTGTAGCGGGTCGCAGTTGAACCGGTCTATGTACATCCTTCTAAAGCCTAGAAACATACGCTCACATTCATCCGCTATATTGTGAGGATTATCTTCATTAAAACTGTTGTCGTAGCGGTCAAAATCTTCACGCTCAGTCACTCATGTTGGCATAGTTAAAGTAATGTTTCGGGGGGCGGTAGTTCGACGTAGTTTAAAGTGTCGCTAGTGTGGAAAGTGTAATTGAAATACCCTTTTGAATCTTCGGCGGCTACGCCCATCACCTTGGGTAGCCTGGCTAATTTACAAGGTGTGAATAATAAAGTATCTTTTAACTGAACTTTGCCTCTTATTTGCATCTCTATAAGCTTGTTTCCTCTTTTCAAGAGATCGCCTGTAAATATCTCTGATGACTCGTGCTCAAGCAGCTTCTTATAAAAGAATTGTGTATCAAATTTTGCGCCGTTATGGGCAAGAATATACACATAACATTTTTTTTAACTTGTCCACTAACTTGACAATATAGGACACAAAGAGTTTCAACAGGGTGGCGTGGACGCTCGTTCTAGAAACGTTTGTTCGTTTACCACATTTGCAACACCCATCACACACCACGTCTATGTACTCGTCGCATATAGTCTGGCTTACAAGTAGATGTGAGGTAACCTCTTTGACTACAGCATCCGGGTAAGTCTGTGTCTTAGTATACAGTTATACTGTCACCGTGACCAGGATTCCACAAACAAATATATATATGTCCCCTTTACAGCGCGAGGCCGTCCCAGTCAGGAGCAGTAAAACATTAAATTACAAAACTATATATTAATAAATACAAAGCAAATCAGGCTGCCTACACAAGTCATCATTACCCTAACCTAAACTTAACCTAAACGTAAACTTAACGTAAGCTTACCCTAAATTTAAACCCACAATATTAAATATTTAAATAACTGGCACTTGTAAAAATTGGGGTTTATTTAGAGAGCTTGCAAGTTGCGAGGTCTGGCTCCCAACTCCGTCTCCTAATACAAAAATTCCTTTACAGGGAAACCTTCGATAATACTTGTTTGTTATTTTCAATTTTACACGCTTTAATCACCAAAATTTCCACTTCAAGACCAGCTGTCCGCTTTCAAGCAATCAAAATTCAAACGTCCAAGTACGCACGAAATTAATCCACGTATCACATACCATACAACCAACCACCCAACGGATCATCCAAAAATCACAACATGTACCCTGTTACACTTCCCCACCCTAAGAATGAAATAAAATTTCATTCTAACCATATATTCTGTAGCACACACACACACACTCATGAGAGACAGACAGACTGGTTTCCCTAATAAAATACTGCAAGTTCTTTAAATACAAAGAGGGAAAAAAAATAATACAGAATACTCAATTTACCTATACAAAACTTAGCTTACCAATATTAATAAGCCTGTACACATATTATACCTACACCATCAATACACGTAATTACACTGATACAAACGAACATACCCAATTATATACATATTTACAAGTAAGCACTCTCCCTATGCCCTAATTAATGAGATACACGAGTAGTAAATACCCATACGAATATGCTACCCCAAACCCGCAGTATATACAAACAAATAAAGTTATAATGACAAATATGAAATAAATTCGATTGTTAAACAAAAACAGGGACCCAAACATTTCAGAAAAAAAAATTTTCTATACACTTTTACCATTCACCTTTTTTTTTAAATTAATAAAACTTAGGATAAAAGAAAAATCAACGAAGCATTTACATGCAGCCAGCCGTTTCTTTGCCAGGCATCTGCTCTTCATCTTCTTATGATGAGAAACACGAAATTGTGTCCTTGAGCATTCATGACCGCTGAACCTGTTCACCAAGCAATCCATCCAGAAATGGCGCAACCGTGCAAGCTGGCAAGTAAAGTAGTTCTGCATAAACATTCACTGGCATTGATCCTGTACACCAGCAGTTCATCCAGAAATAGCGCAGGCGTGCAAGTGGTAGTTAGTTCTCTCTGGGTCCGTTAATTGATTCATAATTTTCTCTCTGGATACCCCCCTTTATGATGTTTCAAACAAATATAAGTTATAACTGTGCCAGTGCCCTAATTTCAATGAAAAAACATACCTATTCCTTATTACATTCCTTATTCTAAAAAACAAATAATTAATGCTATTTTCTCCATAAATTACAAATCCTTATTGTCTATGACATGCAAATTTAGAAACAGGAGTCTATTTTTCATATACAAGTATACAGGGTGTTTCAAAAGTCCCTCATTATTTTTAAAATTTTATTAAAATAGCAATTATAAGAGGAACCAAATGACAATTTGGTTGCTGAGTCTACGATTCATGAGAATTTTGGTGGCATCAAACTTGGCTTCATAAGTCTACTGGAAAGTCACTGGTACACCTCAACGTGGGCACCGTCTTTTTCGAAACAAGCGAGCCACCGTTTTACGCATTCTTGGCCGACATTGGACAACATTTCGGGAGTAACAGAAGCACACGCATTCCTGATCCGTTCTTCTAGTGTGGGGAGGACTCGCGGCTTGGTGGCGTACACTTTGCTCTTAATGTAGCCCCACAAAAAGAAGTCGCATGGGGTAAGATCAGGCGAGCGAGCAGCCCATTCGATGGGACCACGGCGACCAATCCACCGATCCTGGAACTGCTTATTCAGAAATGAGCGAACCTCACGCGAGTAATGAGCAGGGGCACCGTCTTGCTGGAAAATTACTTCTTGCATGTCAGCTACAGCTGACAGTTGGGGGATGCAGAACTCCTGAAGCATACGAAGGTAATTGTCTCCGTTGACGTTCACGGAATTTCCATCTTGATCCCGGAAGAAGAACGGACCAATCAGCCCAGCTGAGGAGATGGCACACCAGACGACCAATTTCGGCGTGTCCCTTTCATGTTCACGGATCTCCGCAGGATTGTGAGTTCCCCAGATGCGGGTGTTGTGCCGATTGACGCGACCAGAAAGGTGGAAGAGAGCTTCGTCGCTGAACCACATGTGCTCCAGGATCGATGGGTCTCTTTCGTAGTGATGCAGCAGTGTCTCACACATCTCCAACCGGCAATCGTAATCTTGAGGTTCCAGCTTCTGAACCACCTGGATCTTGTACGGATACAGCTTGAGACCACGCCGCAAAATCCGTTGGATAGATGTCGCGCTGATGTTCAGTTCCGCAGCAGCTCGCCGAATGGACTTTCCTTGACTCTGAGTAAACGCCTCACGGACAGTTTCGACATTCTCCTCACTCCGCCCACTTCGAGGTCTTCCTGATCGTGGTTTGTCCTTTACGGATCCGGTCTCCATAAACTTCCGGTGGGTGGCGACGATGGTGTTCCTATCCGGTGCATAATGCTGTCCGTAGACTGCCCGGAATCGTCGCTGCACTTCGACCACAGATTGAAAAACCTCCTGCCATGCAGCGATTTTACACCTCTGCTCTAGAGTCAGCATGGTAGCAGAAGAAAACGGAGCAAAACTTCAAATGTAGACTCCAAAAAATTCTCAACTACTGAGTAAGTGTTTACCACAAGATGAACGTCGTTGGTCGATTAGCTGCAAAGAAAATTGAAAATCAAATTAGTGAGGGTCTTTTGAAACACCCGGTATATACAAGTTTAATTAGAGAGTAAAAATAATCCAAATATAATTTCGATAATATCAAAGAAATGCTACAAAACTTAGACATTTCTATTATGTCTAACCTTATACTCAATTGTATGGACTTGCACATTTGAAATTTTCGGCACAGTACCCTTAGAACGAGTTCTAGGGCCTGGTTTCGGCTCTAGCTTCTCACTACACACTGCACTTTCAGTCTGTTCACTCTCTGTTTTAACACACTTGATCCTTTTTAATTCATGACCCACATTCTCGCTAACTCCTCTCTCTGACTGAGCCACATTGATGCTCATTCGACTGGCAGTACACGCATAACCTTCAATTTCCTCAAAGCGTATTTTCCCACTAATGGACAATCTATCCATTGGAACCACACAACTAACCCTCCTAATATTCAAACATTTATCCTGCCTCTGCACGCACTCGCACTGACACTTGACGCCTCCACGAATAACTAACATATCAGCATTCTCAGAATAGTCTGGAAACGTTAACATAATATCCTCATACATAGCCTTTTTTAACACCTCAAACGCATTCACACGCTCTTCTGTCCAAACTACTCTATCTTTCCTTTTAACCGCAGTTAACCGAGACAGAGGTTCTGCTATTTCGGAACAATGGGGTATAAATTTTCGTTGAAAATTTACTAACCCTAAAAACTCTCTCACCCCTCCCACATCAAGTGGTCTTCGAAAATTAATCACCCGCTGTACATACTCAGGTTTTTTACTCAGTCCTTTATTACTCACGATATGACCTAAAAAGGGCACTTCCTCACTCATCCACTTACATTTAACAGGCTTTATTTTCATACCAGCATCCAACAACCTTTGCAAAACCAGATCTAGTAACTTTATATGCTCATCAACACTTCGCTCCATTATCAATACGTCATCAAGGTACACAATAACTTTCGTCCATGTAAAACCATCTAACACTCTTTGCATTTCTCTTTGAAAGGCGGAAGGCGCTGTTTTCAACCCAAATGAAACTGACTTGAACCGGTACTGCCCATGCTCAGTTATAAATGCAGTGAAATCCCGACTGCTCTCCTCCAATGGCATTTGATAATATCCACGCACGAGATCTAATGATGTAAAATATTTCATACCAGGCATGCTAAATACCAAATCTTGCAAATTAGGCATAGGAAATTTATCATCTTTCGTTACCGCATTCACTCTCCTATAATCAATACACAATCTAACCGACCCATCCTTCTTTCGCACAGGTACTACAGGTGAACTCCATGCAGACTTACTCGGCTCAATTATATCAAGTATACATAATTCTTTACACTGGCATTCTATCTCCAAACTAGTTTCCCGATCAAATCTTCTAGGACATTGACATAATGGCGTATAATCGTACAACTCTATCTTATGTGAAGTCAAAGCAGCACGTCTTACATCACTATCACCCTTACTCAACACCATGTTTTTCCAGATTACTCGCTCCAACTTTACACGCTCATCTTTACTCAATCCCTCCGGCAATAGCACCTCTTTCATCATTTCCTCTTTACGCCAGTCACTCGCCTCATTTTCACCAGACACTACATTATGCACCAAAGTCCCTATATGCACGTTAGTCTCATCATTCTCAACCACCACAATTTCATCCTCGTATACCATTGAACATGCAAATCCTAGTCTCATTCCCTTCTTTAGTTTTACTTCTTTCGAGGAATTACACTGAACTAATACTTTATTTTTCGCACTATCCCAGTCAAATAACCCAGGCCACAATTCAATTTTCACCTTTAACTCTGGAACTACAAATTCATCTAAAAGCAAGACATTTTCTTCATTCCTTACACAGGACAGGCATTTCCTCCTAGCCTTAACGACATCGCATGATACCCTGACTTTAACCAAATTCCAATTTTTCTTATCTAACACTACACTCTCTGTTACGTACACTGGTATCTTTGATACTACCCTAACGCATCTGTTCTGTTCATTATTGAAATACAACTCGTCTGTTTCCCCACTGGGGCCAGTACGTTTTATACATCTCTTCCTCGCATAAATTATTAAACCCTTACTAAAATAAAAGTTTTTACCCAGGACGATCCCATATGGAGAGTTATTTACCCCATACAAATCACACATACCGAACTCGATACCATGAATTACCACCTGCGCAGTCAACATACCCTTCCCAACCAACCGATCTCCTCGTCCAATACCTTTCAACCTAATGTGCACACTGTCATCAATCTCAAAGTTAAACATACGAGAAACAACATCCCTGCTAATGAGACAAAACTGCGCACCTGAATCCAACATCGCTTCAGTTTCCGTACAATTCAGTTCCACTGGTACCTTCCACAGTTTTCCACTCTTCAAACCTACGCAGTACGCATTCATTAGCCAAGTACACAATCGTATTTTCCATCATTCGCTCCCCTTCGTCTTTTTTTTCACGCTGCGGTAATGGACTATGTTGCTCATACTAAACATCCGCGGTCCATTCACTGGCATTTGGGTCAAGGTCAGAATTATTAACAATTCGTTCCCATTCTAACATTTCCGTGCGGGAAACGTCACACGACTCGTACATTTCACCCACACGTTCATCATTCACTCGCTCCGGTCGTGTTCCCCCCAGACCGGAGCTTCCTAATTTAAATTTTCTGCTTGTGCCCCACTCACATTATTCGCTCCCATCGTTCCAGGCTCACCAATAGTCTCTCTACCCTTACCAATCTGATTTCTTTGTCTTATCTGAGCAATCACCGGACAACTAATCTCACGATGCCCTGGATCATTACACCCATAACATAAGACCACTCTTTCAGCTCCACTTTCACCCCTAGCACTCGTTACGTCACGCTTTTTATCACACATGCTAGAGCTCTGTGTCCCTGACTACCACACAACAAACACAAACCCTTCATTTTCCAGCAGTCTTTCATAACATGTCCACTTTTCTTACAATACTTGCACTGCAAATCCCTCTTAGCTTGCACATTCTTAGCAGCAGATGGTTGGCCTTGGTAAGCCACCTGCGGTTGTCCGAACTGGTAATCCCCTTTTTGGAGTCTATCCTGTTGCAGTACATTGCTATACGAGCGTGAAGGGCCAGCTTGTCCTTCCTGTGCAAACTCCCATACCGGTAACGGGAGTACCTCTTCCTGCTTCCTGTACATCATATCCCCTATAGCATCATCGTCTAATGCCCATGAAACTATATCTCTCCATCTTAGCTTTTTACCTTCTACATCTCGACCCATTTGCGCCCTAAATCTCCTTGCCGTCTCTGGAGGGATCGTAGCCATGAATTGTTCTTTCAAGGCTTGTTTATCTCTCTCCCCCTCACGCACTGCTGCTTCATACAGTGTTTGGAGCCGGAGCGCATATTCACCCAGCTTTTCATTCTCTCTCATATCTGCTGTCCAAAATTCACTGAGTCACAACTTTACTATCCTGTCGTTCTTCACTACACCAACTTTTAATTCTAGACACAACTGTTTCATATTTAACACCCGGCTTATATACACTAAAATACACACGTTTCGCATGGCCATCCAAGAAATTTCTAAGTTCCACTGCCCATCTATTCTTATCACTTCCAAACTGCTCACTTGCATACCTCTCAGAGTCTTCCAGAAAGTCTTCTACATTTTGCACACGATCCAAACCATAAGGCCAAGGCTTCGAAGCCTTAATACGCTCACGTTCATACTTAGTTTTCTTCATTAATAGTTTCGGTAATTATTCGTTTTTTGACCCAGTCTCTTTTTATAATGAGAGCAAACTTTTCTGGTCAATTTTGAGGTGCTCTGTACGAATCTGCCATCCGTTTCCTGTGCAAATGCGTAGTTTTCGAGATATCGTCATCTTGAAAACTACGCATTTACACAGGAAACGGATGGCAGTTTCGTACAAAACACCTCAAAATTAACCAGAAAAGTTTGCACTCGTCATTGTCGTTTAAACTAACGAATTTAAACGAAAATATCATGACTTAACCTAACCAATCATCAAGGGCGTACAGTTGACCTAACCGGTGTCACGTACTGAACTGTCCGCAAAACATTAGGCCCGATCAATTTGTGATGCGTGATCTTTACGGGGGCTCCGCCCCCGTACCCCCGAGACCTAAATTATACAAATGATAATGTAATAACATGTGCCAACCTTGCATGGGTAGTCCGCTAAATTTCGCCTGCCCTTAAACTGAAACGACACGTTTATTTTTAGGATTTTTTTTACGGCACCTAAAGACCTTCTGGTCTTTTCTTAAAATACAAGCACTATTGCATTTAGGGCAGGTCACGGATGTCTTAATTATTCCGTGATTGAAAAAAAGGTCTAAACTCTTGTCTTCATCGAGGGCAATATGGTGGATCACGTCTTCAAAATCAAATATGCATAACTGACACGTCGTACTTCTAGTCACAAAAAAACCAAACTGAACAGAGTTCAACAGACGAAAAATTGCTAAAAATGATTTATTTGTAAAACAGGACAAATTGAATTACGCAGAAGTAGCCAGAATCACCAAAAATAAGAAATATTCACCAAATAGTCGATATATATATATATATATATGAAAAAACACCAAAAATAAGAAATATATTTTAATAAAAAAAACACATTTCATACAAATTTGCACAAGATAATATATATATTTTCTTATTCAGTTTTGATTGGTTATTCAATATATATTGCTGTTATAGCTGGGTGTGACTGGGTCAAAAAACGAATAATAACCATAGTTTCTCCTTCTCAATTGCTATCAGCACCATCCACCCTGCATCCGCTGCACAAACACCCTTATCTCTCATGGCATAAAAATTTTCGAAATACACGTTCATTCTGGGCAGGAGAGTCTCCTCATTCGAAAAATCTGAACTAGAACTTCCATCCACTGTTTACTTTCTACACTTAACACCTTTATCACTTCTTCCAAACTTACTTTCACAATCACGCTTAGCCTTATTTCTGTCTCCTTTTCCTTTCACTTTGCACCTCTTTCCATTCACCAGGACTTTCGCAATCATACTCAGATTTGTCGCTTTTAGAGTAATAAGCAACCTTCTCCAAACGTCTTGGTAAGTGCACCCGTCCCACTTCAACCAATTTCTTACTCACATACCCTTCCTCCATTTTACGCATGCGCTCAAAGAAAGTTTTCAGTTTCACATCTTTACCTTCAGTTCCTTCTTCATTCAGCAATTCTTGTACAGAACTCTCTATTGCAGTCATTGCACCATCAAACTCATTTAAACCCTCACTTGCCTTCAATCTAACCGACTGCCGGCCCTTCTCATTCGCAGTCATGTCTCCTAATGCTTCTTCTTCAACCATCCTAAACAATATGATTAAATCAAGCTTTCAAAACTAGAACAAAATCAAATTATGAAAAATTAACAGAAAAGTACAGACAATGAAACCAAAACCGAACGGTATAACAAATTGAGTAAATGGGAAAAAAAATATCTTAGCTGGGGATGCCAACTGTTACCGTGACCAGGATTCCACAAACAAATATATATATGTCCCCTTTACAGCGCGAGGCCGTCCCAGTCAGGAACAGTAAAACATTAAATTACAAAACTATATATTAATAAATACAAAGCAAATCAGGCTGCCTACACAAGTCATCATTACCCTAACCTAAACTTAACTTAAACTTAACCTAAACGTAAACTTAACGTAAGCTTAACCTAAACTTAAACCTACAATATTAAATATTTAAACAACTGGCACTTGTAAAAATTGGGGTTTATTTAGAGAGCTTGCAAGAAGTTGCGAGGTCTGGCTCCCAACTGCGTCTCCTAATAAAAAAATTGCTTTACAGGGAAACCTTCGATAATACTTGCTTGTTATTTTCAATTTTACACGCTTTACTCACCAAAATTTCCAGTTCATTACCAGCTGTCCGCTTTCAAGCAACCAAAATTCCAAAGTCCAAGCACGCACGAAATTCAGCCACGTATCACATACCATACAACAAACCACCCAACGGATCATCCAAAAATCACAACATGCACCCTGTTACAATACAAGGTTTATTTTTAGGCTTAGCGTCTTTCATATAACATACATGATTTATACCATCTGCCTTATATATTTCTCGTGGCACGTAGAACAGTGAATTTCATGACATTTATGCGTGACTTTCCCCAAGCGCTCCATCATATGAAACATTCCGCATTCGCAGATTCTCATGTTTTTCAACGTACCATTTGATTTATGGAGTTCAAAACAGTTATTATTGAAAAATGTGCATCTATATACATTACAGTCCCTCTTCTCAGCTTCAACTATACGTCTTTCACATTTGGAGGTTTTACACTGCTCGTATACCATGTGGCAATCCTTAAGCTTCACTATATCATCCGCAAATTCGAGACATCCCTTACACAAATCATGATGGCTTCCATGTTTTTGACTTTTTTCATAACTCGCGTAAAGAGTCCTTATATTGCGGATGGGAAGATACGTTCTCCCTGACAGCCATAAAATAAATAGAGGTCTTGTACGTTCTCACACACTGCTTTTAAAAATATACACAGTCCTACGACGATCATCCATTCCAAATACAACCATACGAATATTCATTTCCTGCTCCACCCTTCTCAACTCTTCAGGACCCATATTACAGTTAAACTTGAGCTTGCAGTCTGCGGCCAGTTTACGAGCACGCTGCACAACCGTAGGCATCCAGATATTATAAGCAATTGTATTTAGCACAGTAAACATATGAGCCAGCACTATTGCTATAAAGCCGCAACCACGCTCGGTGTTTATATGCCGTCTGTAAATAGCTTGAGAATTGAAGTTAAGCATATAAGGTGTGGCCGTACGCCCCGCAACACGAAATACGTGATCTATATCTATCGTGAAGCTGTTCATGGCGAATACGGTGCTGCTTTGAGAGGCGTGCATTATATGACCCATAATGTAATCTACATCTACAGTTGCCAATCGCCTGTAGGGAATTACCACCCAAAAATCATCTCTATCACTGTCATCTTACCCGAACTCGAAGGTTAGTCGCGCCTTGACTTAACGGTCCTCACTGTTCTGAAGGATAAACTCCACAATACGCTCAACTACGCGCCGCAGTCCGTGTTCAACACCGCTGCTATACCTGGTTTGCTGGTCGACCCTGACTACGTACCGGTTTCTAGTCAGGGTTGGGGTAGGGATGACTGTGCGCACCAGTTCGAATGCTATGCCACTATCTACAGAATGAAATGCTGCTGTGAAGGGAACGGACGGCATTGAACAGGAATAAGGGGGTATAGTTTCATTTGTAGAAGGAACTACTGTAGGGGCTGTGTAGTAAGACATAGAGGGCTGGGGCTCTTTACTGTGGTCTAACAACCTACGCACTCCTGGCTCACTTTACGCTTGACGTGGAAGGCGAATCATCAACTTCGTTATGTCCCCGCTTTCTTCTCGAATTGTCGCGTGAGGGTGCTACAGTTGGCGTTGCTGGGGATTCGCTAGCGAGGGTGTAGTCTGTAGCCTCAACAACTACACTGTCATCGACATTATCAGCAATGTTTATGATGGGCATATGTTGCTGGCACAGTACCTCATCCTAGTCATCATTCACGATTCTGAGGAAGAAGAAAAACAAGACTGTAGAATATAAGGAGCATCACTTAAAATTTTATTATGTTTTGTAAATGTTCTACTTAGGTGTGTGGCGTGTTAGAAATGGATTCTGTAGAAAAATTCAGGTTCACAAGCCCCTCCAAATGTATTATATCTGGCTCTACAGGATGTGGTAAAACTGTGTTTATGCTTAAAATCATTAAAGATAAGGGGGATGTTCTCAAAATTTGTGCATAAAATCATATGGTGCTATTCGACATACCGGTCTGTATTGAACGAGTACCAAGATGATATTTTGTCCCGCAAAGGTGTTTATGATGTTAGTTCGTTGAAGGGTAATGTGCATACAATCATTGTAATTGATGATCTTATGTTAAAAATGGATAAAACGTTTGCCGAGACATTTACAGTGTTCTCCCACAATCTTAACATAAGCGTATTCTCCATCAATCAGAGTCTATTTTTCAAAAATAGATACATGTGCGATTTGTAACAAAATACACAATATCTATTCTTATTCGTACAACGTAGAGACGTGTCACAAATTGAGATATTAGCCAATCAAATGTTCCCGAATCAGCGTAAGGAGTTTTTGAAAGTTTATAAAGAAGCTACGAGTCAACGTTACGGATACTTGGTTTGTGACCTTCATCCGTGAAACACGTTTAGGGTGCTTCTAAGAACGAATATATTCCCAAACGAGGCTGAAACGGTCTATATCCCAGAATGACAAAGAGGTCAAAGAAATACTGTGAATTAATAAAAATCTATCATCGACTGCCACCGGCACTGCAACATCTGTTTGTTAAAACAATAGACTCCGACTTTTTAAAATGCATCTGTGAAATCTGTCTTTACGTTATAAAATGTAATGTACCGATGAAACCCCCTCAGAAGGCTCGGTTATGTCGTTACAAGAACATAATACGCGCACTCGGTCGTTAAAGTCAAACTGTGGGGAAGAAAAAATGAATTATTGTACAAAGCGGGGGGGGGGCTCATTCCTACACATCTTATTTTTAGTTTTGGGGCCTTTACTGACTAGTGATTCCACACGAGGTGTATGCTTCACTACAAAGCTCAAAGAGCCCAGATACGGTTCCAGAGCCCTGTAAACACAGGCTTAAAAGAATGGAAAACGAATTGTTAGACCTATTAAACAGTGAAAAGTCTCATGATGAGAAAAGAATCTTATACCAAGAAGCTGTGCAGAAATTTCTTCATGAGTACGAAAATTATAAGAATCCGACAGAGGTCCCTAGTTATTAGACACGGCGCTGATGACGTTGAGTGTGGAAGCATAGGACCTGGGGCCGAGGTTAGAGACGAACAGCCAAAGAACAACGGCGCGACCCCGCAACATATCAATTAGGATTATAGTGTGTAAATTTATAAAAATTTACCCCTAATAATAATTTGTGCGGTGTTTAAGGACGAGGATTATGTCCCGTAACTAATTTATAATGTAATGACTGATAAACCTGTAATTCATTAAAATTGATTATATATATATATATATATAAAAGGTGTGATCAAACAGTTCGGTAAATAGTCCCACAACTAATGAACCCGTGTCACTAGGTGATGTCAGTGTGTATGGCTGATGGCGTCACCTTGGCCACTTACAAGATGCTAATAAACACCATTCAACAACGCATCATCAAATTTTGTTTTAAACTTGGTAAGACGGCTATAGAAACGCAAGGAATGCTTGCAGCTGTCTACGGAGATGAAGTTGTTACAAACAAGACTGTTTGGAAGTGGTTGGGAAGGTTTCGAGAAGGAAACGAGTCTTTGGAAGATGATGAACGAAGTGGTCGTCCGTCCGTCTTGTTTGTAACAACTTCATCTCGGTAGACAGCTGCAAGCATTCCGTGCGTTTCTGTAGCCATCTTACCAAGTTTAAAACCAAATTTGATGTTTGCACGTTGCTCAAATGTCGACATTCTCTGCAAAATCGCCAGACGCCACAAAAACGCCCTCACACAAAGCAATGACACGGTGCACTGGTGTGTAGTTGAATGGTGTTTGTTGGCATCTGGCAAGTGGCCAAAGTGACGTCATCAGTCATACACACTGACATCACCAAGTGACACGCGTTCATTAGTTGCGGAACTATTTACCGAACTTTTTGATCACACCTCGTGTGTATATATATATATATATATATACATATATATATATATATATATGGGATTGAACTCAGAATGGTCTCCTGAGGTTTTTTCATGATACACACAGACAGTGCATGGAACAAGGAACTCTTCTGGGTAAAATTAAATCCACTATAGTCCGAATAAGTAACAGTAAATGACGTTCTGGATATACTGTAGTAGGCTAGGTGTAGCTGTAACCCCTAGATCCTGTCCCAAAGCTGGATCCTATCTGCTTTGCAGAAAGCTGGTGAGGGAAGCTATATTTTTGGAGCTTCTTTGCGAGTGACCCGTTGCTCATGTCGGGCTACCATCATGAAAAAGAAAAAACTATAATGTTTGTCATTTACCATAACTTATTCGGGACTATAGTGGATTTAATTTTACCCAGAAGAGTTCGTTGTTCTTTGCACGGTCTGTGTGTACCATATATATATATATATATATATGATGAATAAAACCACGAAGGAAAGGAAACACCTTTTTGTGTTTCCTTTCCTTCGTGGTTTTATTCATCATAAATATTTTTCACGTGTTACATTCGTGAAATAATTTTCATATATATATATATATACAGGGTGTCCGAGAATTATCTGTACAATTTTTGGCTGTTATTAAAAGTCAACCATAAAGTGTAGAAATTCCAGTGTTGTCCCATTTTACAGAGAATCTCATTATGTTTTTTCTGATACCAAGTTTTGACAAGTTTTTTAGAAATTCCAGTGTGTCCGAACATTATCTGTACAATTTCATCTTTTAATAAAATTCTTGATAACACGTAAAATTCTTAAACAAGATTATTTAGAATCTGTATTTTCAAAAGTTTCTTTTATTAAAGTAACGTTGTTACAAACATTCGATATGTGCACCATTAGTGATTCGCAAAACATCCAATCGATACTCCAAATGTTGCCATGTACGCTGCAGCATATCCACATCAATTCGCTCAATAGCAGCTGTGATTCTTGCTTTTAAATCATCAATGTCTGTCACCCGCGTACACTTCTAAAAAACTTGTCAAAACGTGGTATCAGAAAAAACTTAATGAGATTCTCTGTAAAATGGGACAACACTGGAATTTCTACACTTTATGGTTGACTTTTAATAACAGCCAAAAATTGTACAGATAATTCTCGGACACCCTGTATATATATATATATAAATAAATAAATAAAATTATTGTAACTCTTATTTGTATACAGGGTAGCGCAAAAGTCAGAAACTAGAGGCACATTTTATTAAATTATAATAAATGTTCGAACTGGTGGCTTTCCACTTGGAGACACTTTCTGACGCGTTGAATGCATGATGATTGAACATTCCTTAACACATTCGTACTGATTTTGGCATACTCAGATGTGATTTTATCCTTTACAGAACGTATGGTTCTTGGTCGATCAGCATGAACTACCGACTTGAGATGGCCCCACAAGAAAAAGTCAAGAGGCGTGTGGTCTGGAGACCTAGGGCCCTCGCCGTCCGATCCACTTGCTTGGGAATGTTTCCTCTAAAGAGCTACGGACGATGGTTGCGAAATGTGGTGGTGCACCATCCTACTGAAACCACATCTCCGCCCGATCTGCCAATGGAATGTCGTCGAGTATGGGCATTAGAAATGTTTGCAGCATATGCAGATATGTTTCACCTGTTACACTGCTGTCGAAAAAGTACGGACCAATTAACCGATCCCCACAGAGCGCAGCCCACACCATAATTCCATAATTCGTAGATCGAATTACACATGTTTCCTCCATCCAGTGGAGGTTCTTCTTGGCCCAATAGCGTGCATTATGCTTATTGACACGACCAATATCGTTTCGTCGCTGAACATGATCCTTCGTTGAAGCTGTCGAGGTTGTAGAAACCACTGCCAGAACTCTACACGACGGTCTGTGTCGTCACCGTCCAGTTCCTGAACGAGTTGGAATATGTAGGGGTGGAAGCGATTTGTTGTAAGAATTCGTTGAATGGATCTTCTGAGACACCCGTTTCCTGGGATAACTTTCTTAAGGACTTACGAGGCTGTTTTCGAGGTGATTGAGTACCGTTAGTGATGTTGCTACATCGGTTGAATTTTGTGGCCGGCCACTACGCGGCTGATCATGAACACTTCCCGTTTCTTTGAAGCGAGTGAACATTTTTCCAACTGATGCCTGAACAACTGACGGCCTCTCAGGGTGTTTGTTATTAAAAGCAGTAGCAACTGATCAGTGTGTGTTACCACGCCTTGCACACATTAAAACTATCTCCACCCGTTCATCTATTGTCATTTTCTGTGCCATAGGTTCAACAACAAATCAGAAAAGAACAAAACACATATTAAAACAAATTATTAAAATGTGCCTATGGATCCTGACTTTAGCGCCACCCTGTATATGCAAAAAAACATTGAAGGCAATATTACGTAAAAATGTGTTGTATGCAATAAATGAGTTTTATTTTTTAATAAAATGTTGAAAATATTTGGTTTATTCTTACCCGACACACACACACACACACACACACACACACACACACACACACACACACATTAAAAAAGAAAAATCTACATCGTTTCCGAGATTAACACACATTCTGTGTTTTTGGGCGCACCTTCTACAACATAACCGGATCATCCCTCAAAGAAAAAAGAAAAATATTACAGCAAGCCATGCTTCATTATTATTATTATTATTATTATTATTATTATTTTTACAGGATAAAGAGAATTATTTTAAAATAAAACCTCGTCAGGGTTTTGAAATAGAAAAAATAAAAACTAACGCCCCAATAATTTCAAAAGTGCTTTTTATGTAAGAGGAATTAATTAGTTACATGAGCTGTACCTTAAACATTAGGCTGCTTACATGCTACAGACGATGCAGCTCGAATCTTTTGCGCTACTCGGACGAGTACCTGTCTCGGGTTCAGGGACTTCTGGTGCTAATTCCTGCAGAGACTGGCTCGAAAATACACTGTCATTGTCCACGCGTCCCATCAAATGAACACAAGTAGCAGCTCTGTGAAATAATAAAGTATACCTAGAGAATGGGTTACATACACACACACACACACAGACACACACACACACACATGGATTCATACATACATATATACACACACACACACACACACACACATATATATATATATATATATATAACTGAAATAAATGCTGAATCCTTGTTCTGAATGTATATAGATATAAATAGTAGTACTCACATTGTATCACCGTAGAGGTATACCGGCGGCGGATAAGCATTTGTGTATGGAAGAATCGGCCCTTGAGACAAAACAATAAAAAGATAAAATTGGGCATAATCACAATAAGACAAATAATCACAAAATCAGTAATCACAAAACTTCAAAAAACACACTTCTACACAAATGTTAATACAGACGAATTAACTTCTATATATTTCACTCAGAGCACTATTGAATAAGACTACTTCTTTATATTTAGAACAGAGAATATACTAAGTAGAATTACTTACAACTTGATGTTGGGGTGATCGTCAGACTGCATTCTTGGTTATAAGTTTGTACGCAACAGCTGAAATGCTTCTCCAACACTAAAATGTTTCACATATGTCGCTGCTACTCTTTTTATAGGACATGGAGAAGACCCTCCTGGAATGGAGCATGCTAAAGAAAAGTCTCCCCCCGCCAGGCACTTTCAGAATTTAGATCATTCATTGGCTGAACGAGTTTTAGTGGGCGGCTCTAAACGAATTTTATTGGGCGGCCCTTAAGTTTTTACGAAGCTGTGAGAGAGAGAGAGAGAGAGAGAGAGAGAGAGAGAGAGAGAGAGAGAGATTATGTTAATTGACGCGTAAAAAATGTTGGTTGGTATCACGGGTACCCGGAGATTTGTTTCTGCCCGAATTGTTCATTCTGCATAACCTGTGGTATCCGGCTTTATCGGAGATGTTGGCTTGAGCTAGGCTGTTCATTTTAACATTTACTTAAAGTAAATGGACATCGTAAGCAGTCACCTTGGTGGAAGGAAAAATATGTATATATTTTAGTCAATTAATTATTTTTGCACCATTATTTCGATGCTCTTCCAATATGTGCTCTACCGCGAAACTGTGATCTATCATATTCCAATACGTGCTCTACCGTGAAACTAGCCTTATAAGGCTAACTAACGAAAATATCATGACTTAACCAATCGTTAGGTCAACTATACGCCCTTGACGATTGGTTAGGTTAAGTCGTGATATTTTCATTAGTTAGCCTTATAAGGCTAACTAACGTACCTGCTGCTAATCCGAATAATCTAAGGTAGATCACATATTGGAATGTAAATTTTAAGGTAGAGCACATATTAGAAGAGCACCATTATTTCTTGGACATCTTGTGTCTTCAACAGTAAGATTTAATGATTCTAAAAGCTGGTTTAAAATTATATTAAAAATAATACAGTAATGACAGACGTTTTCACCTTGATAGAACAGTATATATATATATATACATAGTGGAATCACTTTTATATGAAAATGAAAAAGTTTATTGGTCCTCCATACTCCACGTGACAAATATTAATAATAATAATAATAATAATTATTGGGGATATGGTAGAATCTTTAATACATGGAGAAAGGTGAAACATAAATAAGTTACGAGTAAAAATAAAATCTGGATTAACAATTAAATTAATATTTTTTATAATATAATTTAAAGATAAATTTGGATATATTAAGACAAAAACATGCTTTAAATACTTCTTCTTCAATGGGGGGCGGTAAAAGGCAAAAAATGAATGTTACCCTAAAATAAAATCTCGTTTTATTATAAAATTAAGTGAATATTTTTATAATAAGATTTAAAGATATATTTGTATCATATATTAAAAGAAAAGACTTGGTTTTTGTTTAAATTTTGTTTACCATATTTCAGTTTTTTATTAAAAGGGGCGCTTAGCCACCAATACCTTACGATGCTGAGGAATTCAAAATGCTTCGAGACGCCGCAGTGAAAGGATATCTCTACTCCTATTGGTGTTTAGGTTACCCACATACCTACATGCATATATCTTTATATATTTTTGCGTGGGCCTGAGCAGGCAGGTTAGGTTATCCATTCGAGTTCACATACATACATCAAACTCATGTGTGTGTGTGTGTGTGCATATATATATATATATATATATATATATATGCACACACACACACACACATGAGTTTGATGTATGTATGTGAACTCGAATGGATAACCTAACCTGCCTGCTCAGGCCCACGCAAAAATATATATAGATATATGCATGTAGGTATGTGGGTAACCTAAACACCAATAGGAGTAGAGATATCCTTTCACTGCGGCGTCTCGAAGCATTTTGAATTCCTCAGCATCGTAAGGTATTGGTGGCTAAGCGCCCCTTTTAATAAAAAACTGAAATATGGTAAACAAAATTTAAACAAAAACCAAGTCTTTTCTTTTAATATATGATACAAATATTAAAAGAAAAGACTTGGTTTTTGTTTAAATTTTGTTTACCATATTTCAGTTTTTTATTAAAAGGGGCGCTTAGCCACCAATATCTTACGATGCTGAGGAATTCAAAATGCTTCGAGACGCCGCAGTGAAAGGATATCTCTACTCCTATTGGTGTTTAGGTTACCCACATACCTACATGCATATATCTATATATATTTTTGCGTGGGCCTGAGCAACAGGTTAGGTTATCCATTCGAGTTCACATACATACATCAAACTCATGTGTGTGTGTGTGTGTGTACATATATATATATATATATATATATATATATATATAATACCTCCTCTCACCGATTTCGGGGTATTACTTAAGCACTCCTAGATGTAAAAATAATTCAATATTCTTATTCCACAATCACGGAGTACTGTGTGGGTCGTTTTTCTATCCCTTAATTACCAATAAATAAAGTTCGGAAGTGAAAAAGAAAATCGACGGCGTGTGTTTTTTAATTTGAATTTGGGCGATACAATTTAACTAATTACAGTGAATCAATTACTTCTCTTTAATCAAAGTATGAATTAACTAAAGTTCGAGAAAGAAAGCAGTTAATCCTTAAACGTAAAAACAATCGAGTTCACGATAAATATTGCCGGAGCCTACCGCCCCTTCCTATCTATGGTGAAGACTCCCTTGGCCCAAGTTTCCGAGAAATGATTTCCTCAAATAATTAAGTCTTTACCGAGCAAAAACCCGCCGCCGTTCCCACTCAGAGAATTGACCTCGGCGCAGCCCAGCCTTTCTCTATTACTGACGATGCCCGTCTTCAAGTTCTGGCGTCCATGCCTCTGACCCTTCCTTTTATACGGCGGAATCTTACTTCCTCTTACGTCAGAAGTTCAGCTCAGCGCGTGAGAAGCATACATAATGAGGATCTCATGGTTAAAGTCACCCCGTAGGATATCCTGTAGCCCGAAGCTTCTCAAGGGAACCTTGAGTTTGCCATAGATGGGAGCTAGATGGGCGGCCATCGGCAGCCGCTCCTTATTTGGAGTGTCTGGGCCTGAGAGTGGGGACCCAGTGGGGAATGTCCTGAGTACATACTCTCAGGGTCACTAAGATCATGTTAGATGTTGGCCAGATTTCTTATGGAGTGATTTCCAAAAATTTTAACTAACAGCAGTTAGAATGCGAGCATTTTGCGTAGCAAAATCCTGGCGTTGTAACTCTTATGTCTCATTAATGTATAAATGCAATAGCTATTTGGGTGATGGAGGTAATTTATTCAAAAAATTTAATTACGTCGCATGTGGAGATACGATTTGCAATTGAAATTGAATCTTTAAAATAGAAAGGGAAACTAAATTGGCATGATCTTAGTTTACATATAGTGCATAAATGATTACAAAGGATGTCGTTTACATGACGTCACAGCGTTATTCCTCATAAAGAAAATATTCGGTGCTTTCCTGTTAACGGGAATACCCAACCGCCGGCCATCATCTGGACTCGTATCTTGCGGAATTCATGTGGCGACAACATACCGAAAGCAGCGACGTTTTTTCTGCGATTTTACATGACAAAGACATTTTGGCCCCCTACTAACTGATTATCGCTTACATATTAACTAATTTCATTTAAATGATTAATAAATTCGGTACTTAGGTATTATCGGGACTACCAAACTGTTTATGATGTATTTTTACTCTCGTCATTTTCGTTTAAACTAACGAAAATATCACAACTTAACCTAACCAATCATCAAAGGCGTACAGTTGACCTAACCGGGCATTTTCATTATATTAACCTGTTATGTTAATTCAATGCCAGGTTAGGTCAATTGAATGCCCGGTTAGGTCAACTGTACGCCCTTGATGATTGGTTAGGTTAAGTTGTGATATTTTCGTTAGTTTAAACGAAAATGGCCAGAGCAAAAACACATAACAAACAGTGTGGTGGCGGGCGGTTGGGTATTCCTGTTAACAGGAAAGCACCAAATATTCTTACTCATAAGTTCGGACGGTAGACAAAGCAATTTTTAAAACATTAAGTCGTTAAATTCAGTATTCGCTTAACTTCAACAAATACTTTATCCATTTTACACAATTCTTTCAGTAAGTTTCATCATTTAATAAGCTTTATACAATAAATTTTTAAAATCAGATACAAATTATGCAAAATTAATACCAATCAAACAAGATAATATGAATTAATACTTGACCAAGAATAAATGTTTTCGTTTATATAAACTGGACTTATAAGAACTGGAAGAAAAGACAGATATGGGATTCGGATCCTTTCAGTTCATAGAGCATGCCATTATGGATTGAATTATTCTAAGGGTCTAGTACCAAGAACCCTTCCAAAAAAAGGTAAGACTTTTATATCGTTTCCATGAGTCAAATGGGAACACAGTATTACAGTAAAGTTATCACATTTAATATATAGCTAATATTTAAAATTCAGAAGGGGGATTAAATGAGTCGGGAAAATTCGGAAAGATAATCTGGAAAATCTACTTTGGTTTTCTTTCGGTATTTACACAATTTCACCAACTTGAAGGCAGTAATTCTTTACTAACTTTGGGGGCTTATTTTTAATTTAAAAGGGATAACTTTAATAAAGATGAACGAAAGGACCAGAATGCGCGCTACTTATATGGTGAATCGTAGGCATCGTGACGTATTATTATAGACAATAAAAGGTTATTTAAATCAAAATAAGAAAATAACAGGGTGAAAATAAATTCGTAATAGTGAGGTATATGAAGTACACTATTCGCATGAAAAGAAATCCTTTACATTCGATTGAATTAGGGGGACTGGGTCTGAGAGTGGAGTCTCAGTTTCGTCGGATCGTTGAGTCCGTGGAAGAGAAAGGTCCCTGGGTTCGTGGAATATTTTGCTAGTGTATAACATATATGTATCTATGATACACACAGACCGTGCATGGAACAGGAACTCTTCTGGGAAAATTAAAGCCACTATAATCCGAATAAGTAATGGTAAATGACAGGATCTAGGCTTTGGGACAGGATCTAGGGGTTACAGCTACACCTAGCCTACTATATCCAGAACCTCAATATAAGCAAAAGACTCGTTGCATTCGCGTCGGATTGAATACATCAAAGAAAAAGGGCGCCCCCATCATTTTTTTTTTTCGGCAGCCAGACTCCTTACTGAGCGGACGCGTTCCCTGGGCTCTCTGATGTTGTTTCTTCTTTTGGATATTGCCAATAAATTTACTGTTGAAAAGTTCTGAATTTTATATACTTGCGTTTATATTCACATTGTTTTAGTTAAGTAACTGGATATTAGTGGTTTTTAGCGATTTAGAAGTTTTCATAGCGTGCCGGCTTAATTTAGCTTAAACTTGTGACTGTTATAAACGTTAACTACTTTAACTTGCGCGATGCCGTCGCAGAAAGCGTCGTGTGCTAGGTGTGAGGTTGATCGGTGGTATACTGATTTTAAGGATTACAATGGCGGTCCAGTGGCGATTACCGAGAGATCGGTTTGTTTCTTTTGTGATTTATGGGTAGAGAAAGTTGATATAAAATGTAGTGTACGTGAGGTGACGGAAAGACTTGCAACGCTTGATGAGGGAAGGGGTAGGGTTACAGTTGACGAAGGCCGAACCTATACTAACGTTGAAGACGTTAGTAATTTGAAGGGTGAGGTGAGGAACATAGTTTCTAGTATAGGTAGCTTTTCGGGAAGGTTAGACAGAGTTGAGGAAGGGGTTAAGGTTGGTCCGAGATTAGTAGACGGGGAGGGATTTAGAGAAGTTAAGGGTGGAGCTAGGCCAGGTACGTTCGGTGATAGGAATCCCCCACCTATAGAGGTTTCGAACCCTTTCACCCATTTGGATAAGGATGTGAACGAGGGGAAAACTGTTTTAATTGGGGTCTCCTTAGTGCGTCATATGAATAAAGAGTTCGTTGAACGGAATCCAACCAGGAGGAGGTGGAGGGTCTGTCTATCAGGGTTGACAGAATTAGAGACGAAGTAAGTAGGATTGATGTTGCCTCCCGTCACTCGATGTTGGTGACGATGGTAGGGGGCAACGACTCGTATAGGCCCGATATGAGAGTGCGAGTGCCTGACCTTTCTTGAGATATAAGTGGTTAATTAGGTTCCTGAAGGCAAGGTCAGATATGTCTTTATTTCTAGTATTACCCTAAGCACGGTTTGGTTCTTAGAATTACGTCAAAAACAATATTTTTGAGTACTAAACTAGAAGAGATTTGTGATCGGGAAACTGTACCCTTCGTAAAGCTGTGGTCAGAATTTAGTGGTCCGAGCCTTTTTATAAAAGAAGGGGTGCATTTCAATGAAATAGGGAATGCTAGGCTAGGTAGGTTAATCGATGAGAACGTTCGAAAGCTGTATAGGTCGAAGCCTTCTTTAAACGTTGTGGGTCCGGGAAACGCTGGACCGACGTGAAAAATAGTTTAAAACGCGAACTGTAGTAAAAAATAATTTAAACGTCTTTTATTGTAACGCGCGTAGTATTAGAAATAAATTGAACGAATTCAAGGTGATAATTTATTCCGGGAACTACGATATATTTGCTACAACCGAAACGTGGTTAAATATCGCGACTCGGGACTTGTTGGGGGAACTTCATATAGCGGGTTTTAAACTTTTTACTAATGCTTGGTTACATAAGATTGGTGGTGACGTTTTGCTGTACATTCGTAATTCCCTTAGGGCTATCGAGGTTAAGATAGATTTTTCGGCAGCAATTAATGCGATATGTATTGAAGTTAGAGCGCGTAGTATAAGCTTTAATTTTGTTGTTGTTTAGAGACGTCCCGTTAAACCCCTCAATACCGATACTAGATTTTACACACTTCTTGGTAACTTTATTAATAATCGGGATAGTATAATTATCGGAGACTTTAACTGCCCTAATATTAATTACGAGACTTTAACTGGTAATGGTGAGGGTTTGAGACTGATTGAGTTCATGGAAGATAATTTTTTACGATAGATGGTTACCGAACCAACGAGCGGTGACAATATTTAAGGATAGACGAAAATATGAACGACGAAAATATACTCGAAGGTTCAGAAGTAGGTGAGAGTTTTGGATGTAGTGATCACTAAATTATTAGGTTTAAGCTATTGATAGAAAACAGTAAGGACAGTAACGTAATAGAAATCCCCATTTTTGTAGGGCTAATTTTGATAGTTTTGCAGACAGGATGAGGGTAGTGCACTGGGATAATTTATTTATGGTTAATGACGCAAATTTTCATTGGGAGGCGTTTAAAGAAATTTTTATGAATATCGAAAGGGAGTTTATTCCTCTTAGGCCCAAGCGCGCTAGATATCATAGTAGGCCAAGTGGTGGACTATGAAATAGGCGAGTTCATAAAAGAATGTAACAGAGCGTATAGACTCAATAAGCGCAATGGCACCGTAGCTGACTTTAATAGATATATCGAGCTTAGACGTCAGATTAAAAGATCTGTTAGGAATGCTAAGCATAATTTAGAGATACTTATAGCTGCGGATAGTAAACATAATCCAAAAAAGTTTTTTGACTACATGAATAATCGTAAGCCGATAAAAGATAACATAGGCCCTCTAGTGGACGTTAACGGCGCTTTGGCTTCCGACGCTCAGGCGATGGTGGGTATTTTTAACAACTTTTTTGCAACAGTTTTTACCGTAGAAGACGGAAATAATGTTCCCGACGTGGACGATATCGTCCATTTAGTAGGACTATTTTGAATGAAATAACTGTTTACGAGGGTGAGATTGCGCATTATATCAATAAGCTAAAAGTTAGCAAAGCTCCAGGCCCTGACGCGCTTTATCCTAGACATTTGAAAGATTTGAAAGACGGTATCGTAGGCCTCTTTACAAAAATTTTTAATAAGTCACTGGAAGCGGGGATTATTCCTGAAGACTTCAAATTAGCTAATGTTACGCCTATTTTTAAAAAAGGCGACCACACAGTAGCTAGCAATTATAGACCTATTAGCTTAACGTCAATTGTCGGTAAACTTTTGAAATCCGTAGTTAGGGATCGTATCGTCGATCACTTAGAAAGTCGCGATTTGATTAATATTAGTCAGCATGGGTTTCGACGCCATAAATCTTGATTAACTAATTTATTAGAGTTTTATAATAAAATAGTGCGCAAATACGATAAGCATAGAGCGGCTGACGTTATTTATTTAGACTTTAAAAAAGCGTCCGATACAGTTCCGCATATAAGATTAATTGCGAAGGTTAAAGCGCACGGTATACGCGGTCAGGTAGCTAACTGGTTAGAGGAATGGCTTCGTGCTAGGAAACAGAGGGTCGTTGTTAATGGTAGTGAATCGGGGTCGTTGGATGTAGGTAGCAGTGTCCCACAGAGTTCAGCGTTAGGCCCATTGCTATTCGTAATCTACATTAACGACATAGATGTCGGCTTGACCAGTAACGTTTCAAAATTCGCGGACGATACTAAAATAGGCGGTAAATTTGTAAATGTGGACGATAGAAATAGGCTCCAAAACGATGTAAATAGGATTATGGAGTGGATGGATAAATGGTAGATACAATTTAACGAAGACAAATGTAAAGTTTTGCATATAGGTTCTCGTAACAATAATTACACGTACACGATGGATTTTAGAGAGTTAGCGAGCGTTGACGAGGAAGTAGATTTGGGCGTACGCGTATCTAAGGATTTAAAAGTTAGGAACCAGTGCCTGCAGTCTTGCGCAAAAGCTAATAGGATGTTAGGCTTCATAGCGCGTAATTTCGAATTTAAATCGAAAAATATTATATTGCCCCTTTACAATTCCCTAGTCAGGCCTCATTTAGAATATGCTGTTCAGTTTTGGTGCTTCGCGTGAGGATATTGATAGGTTGGAAAGGGTTCAGCGTTGCGCCACGAAACTAATTCAGTAATTGCGTAACAAGTCTTACGAAGATAGGATTAAACAGTTAGACTTGCATTTACTCGAAATTAGGAGATTAGGGGGAGAGCTTATTGAAGTTTTCAAAATCGTTAATAAAATCGATAACGTAAGTTTTGACAAACTGTTCACTTTCGATAATAGCAATATTCATAATAACAGATTTAAGTTGCGTGGCAGACGTTTCATTACTAACGTCGCTAAAAACTTTTTTACGTTTAAAGTAACTGATAAATGTGGTAATCTTTGCGCGTCCGTCGTGAACTCTACCAGCGTTAATATGTTTAAGAACCGTTTAGATAGGCATTTTAAAAATATTAACGTTGTTTAAAATAATAAAATAATTAGCAACAGGAGCTCTGGGGGTAGTGGTCGAGGATGAGTCTGTTGACGATTAATGCCAGCTTGTGACATGCCAGCGTGTGATATGCCAGCAATAAAAAAAAAATTAGACTAACACGAATGTAGATGTAGCTCGTAGCGTAAACTAACCCACTTTTTGTTATACTCTTCCTACTTTTTTTTCTTTTCTTATCTTCTCTTTATTTGCATGTCTGTAGTTTGCATGGTATGACAATGTTTGAGTTAAAACTGTGTTTGCATGGTTTGTAAGCATTCTCATTTTACTTCTTTTCATCTTTCACCCCTTTCCTATTCTCTTCGACAATTTTTCCGACTTGTCAGCAGTGGCCGGCGGATGATGATGGTGAGTCTTTCTCTTTTTCTGAATGAATGCTAACCCACGAATGATAGGTTTTGCTACTTATTTTAACCCCTTATTCTCTTCTTTTAACCCCCTCCTCTCTCCTTTCTCTTGGGCTAACCTTAGAGTGGATCTTAAGGTCTTTGTTAGCTTTAGCTTCTGTAGATCTGTAGATCATGAAACGGACATGTTATGTGCCTTGAAAAATGGACGCTCAATTTTGCCAGTTGTGGTTTAATTTTTGGTTTTTGGCTAAAAACACAATAGTTCCCCTTTTTTCTTTGATGTATTCAATCCGAAGTGAATGCAACGCGTCTTTTGTTTATATTGAGGTTCTGGATATAGTAGGCTAGCTGTAGCTGTAACCTCTAGATCCTGTCCCAAATCTGGATACTATCTGTTTTGCAGATAGCTGGTGAGGGAAGCTAGATTTTTGGGTCCTCTTTGCGAGTGACCCGTTGCCCACGTCGGGCTAACATCATGAAAAAGAAAAAAATAGTGTGTTTGTCATTTACCATTACTTATTCGGACTAAGTGGATTTAATTTTCCCAGAAGTGTTCTTTTTTCCATGGACGGTCTGTGTATCATGAAAGAGCCTCACGGGACCATTCTGAGTTCAATCCCATATGTGTATATATATATATATACCAAAAAAAAGTTTTGCTATACATGCATACGCATATATATATATATTTGGTGGGCCTCAGCACCCTTAGGTTAGGTTACTCTTGGAGTTTACGGATATATATATATATATATAATGCAAACCCAAAATGAAAAAGAAAAATGATTCCAAGACCTTTCCTTTATTCAGAAGTACACCTCGTCAGGTAATTAAAGGAGAAGGCGAGATGACAAAAATATATACATATGCACATCGGGAGAGAAAAACAAAAAGATTAGCACATGATTAACAAGAGTTAGAGGCAGAAGGTAATTTTAACAGGATATTGTCAATTTTATACATTCCTGCACTGTTATTGAAATTTTTTTTAAATGGATAAATGCACATTCTAAAATATTCCTTTCAATTATATCTATGTTTTTAACGAGCGCTTTAGAACTATCCCACTTGATACTATGATTACATCCGTACATATGGTTAAACAATGCATTAGAATTATTTGCTGTTCTACACGCATATTTTTGCTGCTTCATCCCAATATCTAACGTTTTACCCGTTTGGCCTATATATACTGAGTTACATTGTGTACATCCGATCGAATACACACAATCAACCACATTATCCGGGCTATTCTTTATTAGGCGTGATTTAACAGTATTATTATACTTAAAGACTACATTGATAGCCTACCTTACCATATTAATTTTCAATATCTTCCGACTTTACTTAAAGCAATTGGTATGTTGCTCTGCGATGGTCCAAGGTGCAATGTTGCATTGCAATTGCACTCTAACATTTTGCGGTCATGCTCCTCATGGAAACAGCTCCGGGTCGTTAATGACATCGCAATACACGGTGTGGCCGTCATGGAATACTTAATAACATCGTAAACGAGGACCAAAAACAGTACCTTCTTTTGGTGGTCAAGAAGTACAGGAAGAAGTTTCCTCAGGCAAAAAAAAAAGAACCACCATGAAAGCTGTAGGAGCGAGTGTTCTTTGATTCTGTAATATGGGAGCATACTAAGTAACTTCGAGGAGCAATTTATTTCCTTAAGTTTCTTCAGTAAATTTGTATATTTTTTTATTTTTTTAATTTCCTCCTTTTTTATTGAATGTTTCAGAGAAATTTGCATCCCGTATGCAGCTTTTTATTTGTTTTAGTAACTTGCTGTATATATGATGCACACTGTACAACACGCATCACAGGGGTAGAAACTTCAAGGGCAGTAGCAAACCCTTAACATGCTTTGATTCCTTCCAAATTTTGTGTAATTTAGTTTTTAGTCAATCATCATAAATGTATGGGGTGCCCCAAAAGAAATTACTCTTTTCTATTTCTCCCCCCCACCGAATAAGAGCCACTCTAATATATACACTGTATATATATATATGGTCAGAGACTACCTGCACCTTGTGCAGCAAGGAAAACCGAAACAACGTAGGGGTGGAACAGGGAAGATCGAGTGTTACTAATAGAGGGTGTGCTAAAATTCAATAACAATATAATAGAAGGCATACATTTAATGAATACTTAAGCATATGATTCTACATGAGCACCATCAGTATCTCTACAGAGTTCGAATCTGTCAGCAGCATTGCGGAACACATTTTGGAGCATGACAGGGGTTATTTTTGTAACTGCTTTACAATACGAGCACGTAAATGTCCCAGTTTCATTCAGATGGCATTTTAAACACCGTCATCTTTCAACAAGATGGGGCACCTTGTCATCAAGCAAACATTGTTCAGAAGTACCTAAATGAACGATTTCCAAATCGGTGCCTCAGACGTGGAGGCAACAGGCCCTGGGCGGCTCGATCTCCTGACCTACGCCCTTGGATTTCTTTGCATGGGGCTTTATCATATCAAACGTCTATGAAACGAGGGTTAGAGATCTGCAAGATTTACGTAACAGCAGTTATAAAAATAACCCCTGTCATGCTCCAAAATGTGTTCCGCAATGCTGCTGACAGATTCCAACTCTGTAGAGATACTATGGTGCTCATGTAGAATCATATGCTTCTATTATATTGTTATTGAATTTTACCATTTTTGCTACGTTTTCACTGAAATAGATACGGACTTTATAAACACCTTGTATATATCGGGTGGCCCCCCCCCCCAAAAAAAAAACGCCTTGAAATTTGAACATCAATAACTTCAAAAATATATAGTTCACACTTCCAAAATTTACAGAACTTTTACCACAATCTATTAGTAAGCCATCATAAAAATTTCAGACCTCTACATAAAACATGTTTTCCACAGCTGAGGGAACAATGAGGTATGGTGAAAAAAACGAATATCCTAAATCCTAAATGTGTATAGCTGTACCTGGCAGCTATTCTAAGACTTGTAGTAGTGTCCTTAGGCTCTGGATAATCTGTTAGTCTCTGAAAAACGTCAGATGATATAGGCTACGCCCATCTTAAATACTGTTTTTTAAACTTACCCTTCAAATTATGGTTTTAACTAACGGTGAAAAAGCAGTGATTGAAAAGTGCTTCTTGAAAAAAAGATGGACTGGGGCAAGAATTTTGAGGGAATTTCCAGGAATAACTTGTAATATTACGGCTGTGAATAGAATAATTAAAAAATTAAAGCAACCGGTTCGACGGCACGAAAGCGTGGAATTAGTCAGCTTAAAACAGTTTACACTCAAGACAATATACTGTAGCAATGCTCGAAATGATGAGCCTATCTCAAGAGGATCACCCTGAGTCACATTGCTCTCAAAGGAAAATTGCAAGAAATTTAGGTATCAGTCGAAGTTCATACAAAGAATGCAGAGAACAGTAGGTCTTAAAGCATTTAAAAGGATCCGTGTTTCAAGACGAGACAGCAATGTAAGAGCTAAAAGAAAAATTCGTTGTAGAAAATTGCTTGATAGATTTTCGTCCAATGATGTTAAAAAAATAGTTTGTACAGATGAAAAAGATTTCACCATCGAGATTGCTCGAAACTCCCGGAGATATGGTCGGCGTAAGAAAAACATTCCTCCATCGAGACTTTACCACCAGACAAGTCGGTTTTCCAAAAAAAATCATGGTATTAGCAGGTGTATCGTGGAATGGAAAGACGAAAATTCATTTCATTTCAGAAAATAAAAAATTAATTCAGAAACCTATGTAAATCTCTTAGAGGAGAATCTTTTGCGTGATCGTCGACGTCTGTATTATGGAAACGATTTCATACTTCAACAAGATGGTGCTACAGCTCATACTAGCAAGTTCACACAGGATTATCTACAACAGAATGTAGTCAACTTCATTGGAAAAAACGACTGGCCCCCGCAATCACCTGATTGCAATCCCATGGATTATTGCATATGGAACACTCTAGCAGAGAAGATTTATGAAGGTCAAACAAAAGTTTACAGAAATGCAATAAAAAAAATACTCGAATGTTGGGACAAAATAACATTAACAGAAATCAGAAAATGTATCATGTCGTGGAAGAAAAGGTTAAGATTAGTTTGTAAGCAGGACGGCGGACATATTGATCATATTTGTTGGTAAGATGTGAATAATAAAATTTTTTCAGTTTGATATTCGTTTTTTTCACCATACCATACCTCATTGTTCCCTCAGCTGTGGAAAAAGTATTTTATTTTGAGGTCTGAAATTTTTGTGATGGCTTATCAATAGATTGAGGTAAAAGTTATGTAAATTTTGGAAGTGTGAACTACATATTTTTTAAATTTTGCTGTTCAAATCTCAAGGCATTTTTTTTGGGCCACCAGATATATATATATATATATATATATATATATATATAATTTTCTTTTTTGAATTTTAGTATGTCTTTCTTGATTTCAAATTTTTCTATTAAAATCTTGGAAATGTCAGGAAATGTGTTTTCCATATTTTGGAGCTCGTTTTCCTTCCTACCTTTAAGGAGTTGGGTTATAATTAATGTTTATCTTGGATAAATATTAGGAACTTTGTTTTCTCAAGCAGAAATCTTTCATCCTTATTCATTTAAGAAGGGTCTTTCAAGCCTCCCATGAAATAAGTGGGTAAAAATAATGCCAAAGACAGCAAAGGAAAGCGTTGTTTTATGATAGTTTCCTCTGTACAGTATTTTGAGTGCTTGAATCTTAATTAGGTTGAAAAATGTGAATATAGACGTTGTAATTCGATAGAGTTTTTATATACAGGATGTCCTATAAGTCCGGCATCATAGGAAAAATAATAAAAAAAGGCAAAACAAAAGCTTTTATTTACAGAACGTGCTCAATATGTCCACCATTGTTTTCAATACACAAATTCAGACGTGATACCCAGTCAGCAAGCATACTGTGAATGATGTCAGGAGTAATGGTGTTACATGCCCCAATAATGCGCTGCCGCAAATGTTCAACACTGCGAATTTTCTCTGCGTATAACAGCGCTTTCAAGTGGCCCCAGAGATAAAAATCTAGTGGCGTGAGATCCGGGCTTCCGGACGAAGCGTTAGAACGTGAACTAAAGAGAATAATCGGTAGTGAGCAGGCTTTAGTTATGGGTGACTTTAATTGCGCCAACGTGAATTACGATACAATACAGGGAGAGCGGAAGGTAATCGTTTAGTTAATTTTCTCGAAGATACCTTTCTTATTCAAAAAGTTGGGGAACCGTCGAGGTTCGACAGCATTTTAGATTTAGTAATAACTACGGATGATAGGTTAATTACTGATCTTCAAGTAATAGAACCGTTAAGCAATAGCGATCGCAATATGGTAGAGTTTGTCCTCTCAGTAAGTCACTGGAAACCAACTAACTCGACTAAAATTCCTAACTTCCAGCACGCAGACTTTTGTAAATTTCGAAATAAATTGCCACACGTCAATTGGGAAAACGTAATGGGGAACTCCAACGCAAAATTAATGTGGGAATCGTTCGAAACAGTATTTAGGACTATAAATGAGGAATGTGCACCGTACAAAATTAAGCGTGCGAAAGTAAACAACAAGCCCTTGTGGTTTACTTCTAGAGTAGGAGACATTATAAAGGGTAGAGATAGGGCTTATAGGGTACATAAGTGCGATAAAGACAATTTGTGGTTACGAAACAACTACATATCTCTAAGGCGTGAAGCGAAAAGTGAAAT
The DNA here is from genome assembly GCA_023014485.1 of Bathynomus jamesi. Lineage (NCBI taxonomy): Eukaryota > Metazoa > Arthropoda > Malacostraca > Isopoda > Cirolanidae > Bathynomus > Bathynomus jamesi. The sequence goes on from JAJOZX010005714.1 coordinate 284,576, forward strand.
AAAAAAGTCCAAGCGCGAATTTGAAATCTCCATAGCTCGTGACGGTAAAGAAAACCCAAGCGATTCTTTCAATACGTCAATAATAGAAATCCAGTAAAAACTGTCTTGGGGCCTTTGAAAAATGTAAACGGAGATCTCGTTTCTGAAAACAAGTAAATGGCTACCTTGCTAAACGAAATTTTTACGTCAGTTTTTACTATAGAAGATGTAACGAATATCCCTACGGTCATAGACATAATACCTTTTGATTATGGTAATATTTTGGATAATATTGTGGTTAGTGAAGGGAAGCTAATGCGCTGTATAGATAAAATGAAAACGCTTAACTCACCAGGGCCGGATTCCATATATCCCATACAACTAAAAGAAATAAAAGATAGCATTGTTCTGCCGTTAACAAAGATTTTTAAAGCGTCTATTTCTGAGGGATGCGTACCAGATAATTTCAAGTTAGAAAACGTAACACCTATCTTTAAGAAAGGCGATAAAGGTGCGGCGGGAAATTATAGGCCAATCAGTTTAACGTCTGTTGTAGGTACGCTACTGGAATCAATAATTAGGGATCGTATAGTCGAACACTTAGAATTGCATAACTTTGTTAGAAATACGCAACACGGTTTTAGGCGAAACAAATCTTGCTTAATTAATCTTTTAGAATTTTTCCAAAGCGTGGTCGACGTTTACAATAGACATCGGGCGGTTGATGTAGTGCATTTAGATTTTCAAAAAGCGTTTGACACCGTGCCGCACAAAAGACTAATGAAAAAACTAAGGCTCATGGAATCAGGGGTGTAGTAATAAATTGGATAGAAAAGTAGTTGCGAGGTAGGAAACAGAGGGTGGTCGTTGATGGAGCGGAGTCGTGTTGGGCTAATGTAGCGGGTGGCGTTCCTCAGGGTTCTGTATTGGGCCCCTTGCTTTTTCTTATATATATCAACGATTTAGATGTCGGCCTAGTCAGTACAGCTTCAAAGTTTGCGGATGACACGAAGCTGGGGTAGGGCGATTAATGACGAAGATAGAGGTAAAATCCAGGAAGATCTGAATAAAATCGTTGATTGGTCAGTCACATGGCAAATGAGATTTAACGTTGATAAGTGCAAAATTTTGCATATAGGTTCGCGCGTAACGGTAATTTGCGTATAGTATGTCAGGGAAAGAGTTAACAAGCTTAGAACAGGAAAAAGATTTAGGAGTTATAGTCACTGGTGATTTAAAAGTAGCAAAACAAAGTACAGCAGCGGTTAATAGGTTAATAAGGCGAACTAAGTGTTAGGTTTTATAGCTCGGAATTTTGAGTACAAATCGCGCGATATTATAGTTCCACTTTATAAATCATTAGTTAGACCCCATTTGGAGTACGCGATCCAATTTTGGAATCTGCATTTGCGCAAAGATATAGATAAAATCGAAAGAGTTCAAAGACGAGCAACTAAGATGATTCCGTCGCTTAGGTCAAAGTCGTACGAGGATAGGCTTAAGGAGTTAAAATTGACTACACTCGAGACTCGGAGGCTAAGGGGTGATCTAATCCAGGTTTTCAAAATTATGAATGGGTTCGATAACGTAAATAGAGATAGCTTTTTCGAAATATCTCAATATAATAGGACTAGAAATAACGGGAGTAATTTGACAAGTAGAAGGTTCGAGAAAACAGTTGGCAAAAACTTTTTTACGCATAGAATAGTAAATAGCTGGAATAGTTTGCCTGTAGAAGTAATTAGTAGCACGTCTATAAACATACTTAAAAATCGATTAGACGCATATGTTGATAGAGAGGGTATAGTTTAAGGTAGTAAAATTAAGGCTTTGTGTTGATAGATCCCACAGTTCAACACAAGTGTTGTGGGATATAGGGAGGCAGCATCTTGGGTTAGGGGATACTCTCTGTCCTTACACACCCCATTTAAAGAGATTCCTCTGCCGAGCGGTGCCCCCCATAGTACTGTGAGGTATTGAAAAACTCCTGATCTTCACTTGCCCTACAAACACCTTTAAATGGGAGACCCAAAATGGGTGCACACACATTTCTACATTACTGTACAGTCCTTTCAGCCACACCTACATTTTCATCCTAAGTGTATAATGTATATATGGTAATGTATATCGTTGTAAAGTGTGACTTGGTCCGCAATTGATATGGACCGTGACTTTTTTTCGTTGGCAAGGTACTGGTTGTGATGGATACCGTAATGAAATTGACTGGATTCTTTGGATCTGATATATTTGCATGTCGGTTATAAATAGATATAGAGTGTAACATATTTGTCGACAGTAGTCTATTATGACGTGATCATCTGGATTGAGAGATTCTATCTTTAGTTTTTAATTGATAATTAATTAGTTTTAAATTGATAATTATTTAGTTTTGTAAAAATTGGTTGTTTCCAATGTACAGGCAGTGTTTACATCGTTGAGCCACCTCGATGAGCCGAATTGGCCCCTAGTGTGCCCACTATAAAAATTTCTCATGTTCTTATGTTCGGAAACCACGTAAATTTGTAGGTCCCCTCCGCCACACGGAGGACATGCGCAATACACAATTACGAACGCAGTTAGTTAGACCAGCCATGAGTGGATCCTAGGGTCTTTGTTGGTCTGAAACATTATAACATTACAACATTATATATACACACATTTATGCTAAACAACGTTCTGAAAATTGTTTGTCGCAGGAGTTTATGATATCGAAATAAACTTTGCTGTTTAATGATCCGCTCCATCACATATGTTATTTTTTTAAATTTTTTATTGTATCGAAAGCAAAGTTCATCCTACATATGTACAAAGACGGTATAATCAAATTCCCTCCTGAACATTTCCTAATTAAACGAAGTAGACAGCTGAACAATAGGACATCCTAAATATTTATGGAAAAAATATATACACATACAATTATATTAAGGAAGGTTCTGGAAATTGCGGAATGGAAAGCTGTATTAATTCTCGTCATGCGTGATTAATAAGGTGATGTTAATGTATATATATATATATATATATATATATATATATATATATATATATATATACACGCCTATTAAAGATTATCCTTTAAAAGTAAAATTTGAAACACCTGATCTAGAGCAAGTTTTAGCGGCGCCAGGAACCGAAAGATAACATTAGATTTAAAATCTCGATAATAAACAACGCCTCGATGGAATCTTATTTCCATTCTCTCGACGTCATAAACTTTGGTGTTTAATGACTTGCATCCACCACGCATCCCTGTTATGTTTTTAAAATTTATTTATTGTATCGTACGATAACGCAGGGACCCCAATAAACTTTTACAGCGGCGAGCGCAAGCTTCGCTCACTGATGGTTTTCTTCATGGATAATTGAATCTGAAATTACCTTCGACTTTTATATTTCAGAGCCATAGACCGATTCACCTACCATCCTTAGCTACCTCTCGTCTCTCTCTCTCTCTCTCTCTCTCGGTCGAATACAAGATCAATAAAACAAAGCGTTTCTCTCTCTCTCTCTCTCTCTCCTCTCTCTCTCTCTCTACGAATGGGAATATCTATCATGCCCCAGATTTAAAGGTGCAGCCAATCACAGTCCTGTGGGCGGAGCACGGGACCTCTGTTTGGCCGCTATGCAGGCCTACGCGTTACGCTCCGCCCAAACTTCACCGATAGCCAATAGGATGCTCGCGTTTCATGTGTTGTTGGTTGATCACAAGCCCCCTTAATAAAAGGGGTCACTTTCATCTCAGAGCCTCAGTTCATTCGTTTTTATTGGAACAGTGCTTTTGAAACAACAACCATGAGCCAGTTGTACGACTCCCGAATTGTTTGAAGATAAAGATTTCTATGCTGAGGCAACGCGTCTAATTTTCAACGCTGCAGATCGGAATGAACTTCTATCTACGCAAGTTGTTTCAGAAATTTGTGATGAAATGCAAGAACCGTTCAATGAAGACGATATTAAAATGTAAGTACCGGTAGTTAATTTGTGATTATACATATTGCCGTTCATTCAGTGTTGACTAAAAAAAAGGCCACGATAAATGCGTTTTGAAAACTAGTTTGTGTTTATTCTCGGTTTATATACAGGGCGTCCCAAAAGTCCCTATCTATTTTGTTGAAATAGGCTGAATTTCAAATGAATGTTTTAATGACATGATTGTATGCACCTTTCTAGACAAATACATGTATTAGATTTCTATTTTAATTATTTTTAAATTTTTAATTAATTTTTCAGATCCATATCATTGGTGATGGATGTGCATGAACGCGTTATGATAGTAACATGTCGCATCAGAGGAATGAAATGTTGTGAAATTAGAGACCGATTCTCAAGAAGGTTTCATAAGCCTGGACCGACAGATAAAGCAATTCGTGAATTGGTGAACAAATTCAAAAGGACTGGATCTGTGCATGATGAAGGAAGAAGTGGACGCCCAAGACATTACAACAAAACATTGAATCTGTTCGCATAATGTTCGAAGACGATCAAAGAATGTCAGTTCGCCAAGCATCCCACAGATTGACCATACCCAAAACAACTGTTCACAGAATCTTGCGTTCAACGCTGAAGAAGAAGTGTTATCACATTCAGCTGTTACACAGCTTACACGAGGAATATTTTCCAAAAAGAGCAGCAATGTGTGCGGAACTGGTCGAACAAATCCAAAATAACAATTTAATGGACCACATTTTGTTTAGCGATGAGGCGACTTTTCACAACTGTGGTAAAATCAATCGACATAATTGTCGCATCTGGACTAATGAAAAGCGAACTAAGTTCACTGAATGGGAAAGAAACTCACCTAAAGTCAACGTGTGGCTTGGAATGACGAAGTCTAAGATTTACGGGCCCTTTTTCTTTGCAGAGGCCACAGTGACAGGGCCTGTTTACTTTGATATGCTTCAAAATTTTCTAGAACCTCAACTTCTTGAAGATGGCATTCTCGACAATGTAGTCTTTCAGCAGGATGGGGCACCATGTCATTATGCCAGAATTGTTCAGACATACGTAAACGAGCGTTTTCCAAATCGTTGGATTGGACGTGGGGAAATAGGCCCTGGCAGCGCGATCTTCGGATTTGACCCCATTGGATTTCTTTGCTTGGGGTTTCATTAAATCAGGGATCTATCGCAGAAATATTCGAGATTTACCAGATCCGCGAGATCGCATTAAGCAAGCAGTTGAGAAAATAACCCTCAAATGCTCGGAAATGTGTTCCGCAATGCAGCTGACCGCTTTGAGATTTGCAGAGATACAGATGGAGCACATGTGGAAACTACTAATTAAAGATTTTAATGGTGTAATATTTGTAATTTGTATAGAAATACATCTGTATTCAGGTCAGTGTGACATTTATTTGAAATTCAGCCTATTTCAACAAAATAGATAGGGACTTTTGGGACACCCTGTATAACGTTTCAACCTGGTGTTAGTTAATTTATAAAAAGTCGGAACAAAGCGAAGTGAAAAATATTTTTAATTATTCTGTTTCCTTCTTGATTTTTGCTGCGGCATATATATATATATATATAGTGTTTTTATTTGCACATTTTTTGTACAGGTAGGATTTAAAAAATATTAAAAACTTACAATAGAAATATTAAAAACTATTAAGAATTGTCTGCGGGTTCGAGACCAGTTGCAGGAAGACGGAGCATAGCACACCCAGCTAATCTTACTTTTGCGCTGTATATTAGCGTACTCGCTTTTAAGTATTCTCTGTTTCCTTCGTGGATATTTCGGCGTATATATATATATATATATATGGTGTTTTATTTGCACATTTCTTGTACAGGTAGGATTTTAGAAATATTAAAAACTTCAATAGAAATATTATAAACTGTTAAGAATTTTCAGCGGGCTCGAGACCCGGTGTCGGCTGACGATGTCTTAGCACTCTTACTTTTGAAAACTGTCAGGATATCTGTTTGAGCTTACAATTTGCTGTTAGTCTAACCTAACTTTATTCAGAATTTTTCTACAACGAAAAAATTAATTCCATTATGTTTTTAATTATTGTCTGTTTCCTTCGTGATTATTTCGGCATATATATATATATATATATATATATATATATATGTTGTTGTTTTAGTTGTACATTTCTCGATAATTTAAAGACAGCACCGCAGTAGGATTCTAGAAGTATTAAAAACTTTTAAGAATTGTCTGTGGGCCCGGGTTCGAGACCTTGCGTCGGCAGACAATGTCTTAGCACTCTTACTTTTGAAAACTGTCAGGATATGTGCTTTTTTATTATAATTTTTAAAATTCGTGGCATTTTCTCTTATTGTAGCTCTTTGATTAAGCTAATTTATTTTTACTTAACTTTATAGGACCGATGCGAACTTGAGCGTCTTATAGCTACTTTTCGATGAAAGGGGAATAAGTGATATGAATGCTTTACCCGGCAACCAAACCAGCGATCTGAACACAGATGTCGAGGTATTGGCTCACATCCGGTCCAACGAATGCCAGGTCACCGAGGAACAAATGTAAGTATTTTTTGGGGGTTAAGAACAAAACACATTGTATTTTCATTTAATTTAATAAATGGTAAAAAACATGTACAAAGCGGAACCAGTGTCCATTAAATAAGTCTTAACGGGTATGAATAGGCCTTTATACAATATAGATATACACCTTTACACATACAGCGGGTGCTAACATTTGGAAACCTTTTTTTATATGTCTGCATACCTTTTTATCATTCATTTCAGTGTGTTGCACAAGTCGAATAATTTATAAAAATTTATAAAACCCTTTCCCCTCGACATGTGCGTGACAAATGAGAGGGTGTACATGCCGCACGTGTTGCTATAATATCCTTGAAAGCGGTACAGATTTCATATAATCTCAAGTACATGTATCTGCTCGATTAAATTTACTATAACCAGATCATTCCAGGGCTGGGCGCCAAAGTGAGTCAAAATAATACATTCTTTCCCTATTTTTAAAATAGATTGCAAACCAATGAATCCACTCATCCCCCACAGTGTTGGTGTTAACGATAATCCCGTACCAGTTTCTTGTAGTTGGCAATTTCAATATTTCATTCTTCGCAAACACGCCGAAAAATTTTGAGCGTGTGAATGGTCACTTTACATTACTCTCTGGAGTGTATTCGCGTCCATTTTAAAAGTCTGTGACCACGTTCATAAAATGATAAAATTCTATTAGTGCCTGTGATTAGAGGTAAAAGAGTACACTAATAGGCGCATCTATAGGATTGGCAAATTCCAACCTGACTGAGTTGTTCCCACTTTGCTGTGGACTAAAGTGCGTATTTACGCCAGCAGAGAAGCCAGGCGTAACAGCAAATGAATAAATGTTAAATTCTTCGACAAATTCTTTCTGCGTTACACGAAACCCAAGCTCGTCACAGGCACCCGTATGATAAGCCAGACTACAATAAGCTCTCGCGCAGAGCGGGAACACAGCGTCTGATGAGTAATCAACAGTCATAGTCCCTCTCAGTGCAGTCATTTCACGTATAGAGTCATTTTTTAAGGGCGAAATTCTCGAATTTAAAGGCACTCTTTTTATTTTTCTATTCGTCGAGGCGTGGTCCTGCATTCCAATTAATATCCTTTTAGGTAGGACTCCAAGGGCTAGTTGCTTCGAGGCCAACCCGGCGGGCACCGTGTATAGTTTGAGCTGTGCCCTGTTAATTGGGTATTTTACTGTGGTGTGTATTAAGTCTTTCTCAATCTCTATTTGTTTGGTGAACTTAATTTCACTCGGCGTACACGCAAATACGCCTCCATTATGTGAATCACAACGGGTTTCGCGCCCTCTTCTTGATCAGACCCCAGATTTATGCAGATCTCAGAACTCGTGCGAGTAAGCTTCAACTTCATATCCACCCCGTTCATAAGCAGTTTCTCCTGGAATGTGAAATCTGTATGAAGACATCCAAAACACTCGTATATCTTTTTTATAGAATTTTAAAATTTATCCTTCGTACTACTTTCATCTTTAGTCTGATAAAAACCCTCGGCTGTTAAAAAGGTGTCCTTCGCTTCTTTTCAAAAGTTGAGGACATTTTCCAGATAGGCTCGTAGGTGATAATACCCCGTTCCTGCCGAGATGTTAACCTGATTTAAATACACCTCACACAGGCTGAATATGGAGTGTAAAAAGTTGGTTTCATGTTACGCTGAGTAACTATCATCGCAGTCCGTTCCATCTGAATGGGCTATACGCAGATTAGCGTACATGTGCATGGATCTAAAAAGTAAGGGCCTGAGCTGGGTATCATGAATTCTATAGGGGCACTCGGCGAACTAATTGTGTTTAATAGGTTAACTCTAGTAAAATCGCTATGGTCAATAGAGACCTGAGTGGGTGGCATATCAAAGAGGGACAATTCCGATTTACAGCATTGTGAACTACACGAATGGATGGAACGCGTCATGACGAGTCAGAAATAGTACCACCTCTCTGAACAACTAGTAATTCGTGAGAGCAGTGTCCTCATCTTATATCAGTTAAAAAAATGATCAGCCACAGGCTTCATACGCTTAGAGCACTTCTTTTTTATTTCCTTTTACGTTTAGCGCCACGTGATGGTAACCCCTTCTTCCTGGCAGCTCTCTTCTTTCCGCCACCACACTTTTTCTCTTTACATCTTTGATGATCTCGTCCCGTGTACGTTTTAAATGTTTTTTTAGAGCTTCATTAGGTTTAGTTCCACCCATTATGTCTTCTGCTGCGTTAAAACCTGTTTGTAACGCCATCCTCCCTAGGTATCTAGCACCCCTCTTCAACAGTGGGACAGCGGTGCGTAGTATGGATGAAAAAATGGATCCAAGCCCACTCCCACGCTGGTATCTCACTCCTCGATAGACTGTGAATGGCCTTCGGGTCATTATAAACGACGAAAGTGTAGTTTCACTGTCAAGCTCCCATCACCGAATGGGAAATTTTTTCCTCAATTGTTCTTATATATATCAATATGTTGGTTAATAGATTAGTCGCATTCACATAATGGGGCTTGTCATATATAATGCTCAAACTTTTCCTTCTATCGTTGGGGATGTGTGCAATGCGCAGCAGGCGCGCCTGGGTGTCTCCAACAAATTGGTGCCCTACCATATTGCTGTAAATATAGCACATGTCTGGGGATGGAGAGCTTTCACCCAATTTATCCATCTTCAATTGATATATTAAGCTGGATAAGTCATGCTGTGACTCATGAAAGGTATCTCTTTGGAGAGCTGCGCTATATCGGCCCTCACCCACAATTGTGAACAGCTCTTTATCTTTAATATTTATCAACATCTTTTCTCCCTACTCCATCATTGTAAACACCTCTGTGCACTCTATTAATGCCGTCATAGGAGGCGGGGTTAGAAATGTCATAATAGCGTTTTCTTAATATGTTAGCCATTTGCGTATTTTAGAAACACGTGGCTAAGGTTGGCCGTTTGGTCTCTTCTTTCTCTTCTTCAGAGATGCTACTCTTGGAGGTGATGGCGTACTCAGTTGTGACACATGCGGAACTTGATCCAAGTCTTTTAACCTATTCAGATTTCTTATCAATGTTTTTGGGACATTTATTTGATGTAGTCTTGCTTTAATATGCTTCCATCCTGTTGGTGAGGGTCTGTCCCACATTCTCACCAGATCATAGACAATGTGACGATATTGGATCCCTGTACCCTTGTTCCTTCAGCACTGACCTCGCCTGTATTGGTCCACTGTATAATGGGGTCCTCAATCAATAGATTATAAAGACTTAAGTCTTTATTCCTCAATGTATGTGGGAGACTGCTTTTTAATACATGCTCGATGTGTTGCGTTTCGTTATTCTTTGGTTGGTCATCTCTAACCCAGGTCCTATGTCGCCATGCTCAGCGTTGCTCACGCTCTACCTTATAACCACGGGGAGCTCTGTCGGGTGCTTATAATCTTCGTATAATCTTCGTAATCTTCGTACTCTTCGTACCCTTCCTTGTACAATAATTCGCTTTTTCTTACCCACGGTTTGACTTTTACGAGCGAGCGCACTATTACGTTCTTGTAACGACGTAAGCAAGCATTCTGAGGGGGTTTCATTGCCACATTACAATTTATAACATTAAGACAGATTTCACAGATGTCTTTTAAATATTCGGAGTCGATATTTTTAACAAACATTTGTTGCAGTGCCCGGGGCAAACTTTGATAGATTTTTATTAATTCATGATATTTCTTCAGCGTAGTTCTCATTCTAGAATATATACCGTTTCAGGCTCGTTTGGGAATATTTTCGTTCTTAGAAGCACCCTAAACGTGTTTCGCGGGTGAAGGTCACAAAGCAAATATCCGTACGCTGTCATGTGGCTTCTTTATAAACTTCCAAAAACTCCTTACGCTGATTCGGGAACATTTGATTGGCTAATACCCCAACTTGTGACAAATCTCTACGTTGCGCGAAAAAGACTAGATATTGTGTATTTAATGACACATAGCGCATGTATCTATTTTTGGAAAATAGATTCTGATTAATGAAGAATACGCTTATGTTAAGATGGTGGGAGAACACTGTAACTGTTTCGGCAAACGTTTTATCCATTTCCAACATGAGATCGTCAATTACAATGATTGTATGCTAATTTCCTTTTAATGAATTAACGTAATATACGCCTTCGTGGAACAAAATATCATCTTGATACTCGTTGAACACGGATTGATACATCGAATAGCACCATATTACTTTATGCACAAATTTTGAGAACATTTCCCCCTTATTTTTAATGATTTTAAGCAGAAACACAGTTTATCACATCCTGTAAGGCCAGATATAATACATGTGGAGGGGCTTGTGAGCCTGAATTTTTCTACAGATTCCGTCTCTGACACGTCACACCCGAAAGTAGGTCATTTACAAAATATAACAAAATTTAAGTGCTGCTCCTTATATTCTTGTTTTTCTTCTTCCACAGAACCATGAATGACAGCGATGTACAACCCCCCATCATCGATATTACAGATGGCCCCGATGACCGCGTAGCAATAGACTCCACCCCTGCTGACGAACCCTCACCAGCGACATCTGTAGCACGCGGCAATTCAAAGCGGAAGCATGATGAAGAACCCACCACGGCAGGTAAAATGCGTGCCAGGGTTGCGCCGGTTGTTAGACCGCCAGTAATAGAGCCCCAACCCTCTACGTCTTACGACACATCCCCCACAATAGTGCCTTCCTCAAATATACCCCTTCATTCCTCTTCAACACCGGATACTTTCTCCACACCAGCAGCAGCAGCTTCTCCTGTTGTGGAGGAAGGTATAACATTCGAGTTGGTGTCCACCGCGACCCCCACCCCTGCCCTGACTAGAAATCGGTACGTGGGGGCATGAATGGGGCATGTACGTGAATGGGGCATGTTTCATATGATGGATAATTGGGGTAAGTTTGTGCATAAATGCAATGAAATTCACTGTTCTACATGTCATGAAAAATATAAGGCGGATGGCGTGAAGCATGTATGTTGTATGAAAGATGCTAAGTCTAAAAATAGCCGTTGTATAACCGTCTACTACGATATATAAACTTACACAAACGCTGAAACCAAAGAGGTTATTCCACATATACTTGTAAGCCAGACTATCTGTGATGAGTGCACAGAGATCGAGTGGATTATGATGAGTAT